>RJWM01002860.1:0-42412 GCA_004363535.1 Dasyprocta punctata
CCCAGGAGGGCGCTGGTTAGTAGTCGTGGGTGGGCCAGAGGCGGCTGGCATATGCCGAGGAAGGGCAGGGGACCGGAGCTCGTCCCCAGAAGGCAGACCCGCGCCGCATCCTGACCTGGTCGGCGAGGAGCAGCGCGATCAGATGAGTCCGCGCTTGCCCCCGGGCCTGGCTGCGGGGGTCCTGGCCTTCGTGGGGAGCAATGAGCTCCCTGGGCCAGGACATCGCGGGAGGCGCAGCTGGGGTCTGAGCCCAGTGACCACAGGGTGGCCTTGCAGAGCCCAGGAGCCTCCGAGAAACACGAGCATTCAGTTTTTAAAATCCCAGCTTGAAAACTGAACCTGTACTTGGATTTCACATATAGCGCTGGCGCCTGAATGTGCCCTCTGCGTATAATCAAGTAGCAGCAACCGGGTTTGTATCCAAGTGGAAATGTCCAGTGGCCGGCAATCACTGAGAATAAGACTGAAGGATGACCTTTGGTGGACACTCTACAAGCGGAGGATACTAAGGATAATAAGCAATTGAATGTCTGCCTGCATGAATGGACGCCCCGCACACGGGAACCGAATGGGAAGGTGACACCATTGGATTAAGATGCCCAAAAGCCTGGCTTCCAGCTACACAGTTACCCCGATTTAGTATTGTGATAATAAGCAATTGACGTCTCTCAATCTTAGTTTCATCGACGGTAAAATGCAGTAACAGTTCCTTCAGGTTTATCTTAGAAGCTTTTCTTTTTTCAGAAATGGAGTGCTGGTGATGAAATTTTAAAGTTACGATATGAAGTGGAGGTGAGTTATTATTGAAGATGACTTTCAAGTACTGCTTTCTTTTTATTGGGAGTCTTTTTTTTTTAACTGGTTTGTTTATTTTGGGGAGAAGAATCCTTAGATACTACTGCTAACTGATGAATTGTGTTGTTCCACTTGGGACATAAAGCAGATCGAATGTGTTTTCTGTATTATTTCAGTCAAGGCAAAAACAGATAAAAAGTTACCTAGAATCATAAAATAGGGTCAGATACCAGCAATTTTAGGAAAGATCCAATGCTTTGCAAGTCTGAAGAAATCTGTGCTCCCATTAGATATCTACAGAAACTTTGGGGGAAACACCAAGGAAAATGCGGCCAGACGGGGACCACGCTGTCTTCCCGGCTGGACCGCAGCGGACACGTTGCTCAGGAAGAGGTGGCGGCTTCTGCTATCCGCTCCTCCTTTGGTCATGCTTGATTTTTTGGTAGACACAGAGGTATTGGAAATAAAGACTACATTTCCTGGCCTCTTTGACATTAGGTACAGAATGCAGATGCCCTGGTCTGGGATTGCTGGAGCAGGAACGCCGGAGCCCGAACCCCCGGCCAGGGCACCTAACGCCAATCCTACACCTCCCCGCCTGGAGAGAAGAGAAAGGAGCTTGATTTGGGGGCTTCTGAGCGTCACAGCTGGAAGTAGCTCTAATGCACACTTGCATTCTCACAGACATGAGTTAGGGAGGCGAATCCACGCTTTCTACTCTGGAGGGACGCCTACGGGGTGGGCAGTCATTTCTAGCCCCACGGCCTCCCACCTGACCTCTAGCATTTCGGAGTTGGTCTTCTGGTCTCCTCGATGAGGTGATGGGGCACATCTGTCATGGAGAGGGGGCGTGGCTCTGGGTGGGCGGGACAATTTCAATTTAAATAAAATGCTGTAAGTGGGGGCTTCTAGTCTCTACTTCCAGCCCTGTTTCCCCTGGGGCACTGGGCTTCCTTGGAGTCCCAATGTCTCTTTTGGGTGCTGGGCCTGTGCTGGGTGGGTGGAGCTGAGAGCAATGGGCAGAATGAGGTGTTTAGGGGCCCCTTGTTGGAGTGGACACCAGGCTGTCAGGCGCCTCTAAATTGCAAGCCAAGTCAACCTTTTTTCTTTGTATGAGTCCAGGCTCAGGTAGTACAATTGCTACAGCTGGGAGCCCAGGCTCACCAGTCAGAGGCGAGGAGATGGAAGATTGAGGAGACCCTACGAGTTGGTGGTTTTCCAATGTAATCTCAGGCGTCGGCTCTGTGTGTGGGGCGTAGGATCAGGACCTCCGGGGGAAGGAGAGGAGGCAGGTGGGCGTAAGACCTCCGCGCGCTGGCTGGATTTGGCGTGGAACTCCAGACGCAGACGGCAACTGGAGGGATGCTAGCAATGGATACTGAGCAGAGTGTCAAGTTTTCATCCCAGGGTCTTAGAGGCGAGTAGCTTTTGTATCTAAACGGATTTACGGAGCTCGGCTGTGAAGTGGGGCCAGTGCGCCTGAATCCTTGCCCAGCTTACAGTGTACAGAAGGAAGCCCAGGTTAGAGAGCTGTTATGTCTGCCAAGGTAGCTCAGAAGAGAGGACACTGGCATGAGGCCAGCCACTCGCAATCCCCAGGATGCAGGGTGCAGAGTTCACATGCGCGAACCTTCCCAGGTGGGGTTGGACAGCAAACAACCTCGGTGAGACCAGCAAGACAAGGCTCCAAGAATGACTTCGTAATTCAGAGTTCTTTCCTGTGGTGGACTTTGGCTTATTAAAATTTTACCTACATTTCCAATCCATTTGGGATAGAAGAGATAAATCAAAATTATATTTTTATTACAAATTAGTCTACAGGTTGTGGCAAAACTACCATCCATGCTTATACACCGTGATTATGCATTCCCCAAACATTAGTCATCCACTTTCAAAGGGCTAGCTTCTGCCAACAGACGCTAGCTCTGTTTTGTTTTGGTCTTACTTTCTTGGAATGCTCTAGGCTTTCTTTAGCAATTAAAAAAGAAAGCGTTAAAAAACATCTTGGCCTAACAATTTTGATAAAAGAAACACGAGCTAAGAGGCTCAGCGATAATATCCTACGGATATTAGCAGCTATTGTTCTTCTGAAGTGCCTATAAAAACACAGCCAGTGCCTTTCCCTCAGTTACATGACGTTGACAATAACTTTTAACTTGTGTTTAACTTGTCTTCAAAGTTTAAAAAAGAATCAGAAAAATATTTAATCTGTTCGGTTCTTTTTGTGTTGTGCCAAAACATATCTTAGAATTTCAGGGAGTGGACCTAGCTGAATAAACCTAAAAGATCAAAGGCTCAGAGTTTTGGTAGGAAACGTACAAAGGAAATTTAAATAATACTCAAAATAAACAAGTGGGGATTTTTGGATAGGACTCAACAGCACAGGCAGCAACGATTGAACCCTGCTGGGACTTTTTGTCACCAAATGTTCAAGTCTAGATGGTGTTATTTATGCTTGGGTACTGGTAGGATTAAATGAGATCATTAACACTTGATCCATGCACCTCTGGAATTGTACCAAGCCACACACTTGAAGGCTCCAGGTCTGCAGTCTCCTCGGTTCCCACAGAGCTTTCTGTGGCAAGCTTCAGTGCATGCCAGTATTTGGGGTCCCTCTCTTCAGCTGCATGGGAGTGGGGCTGCCATTCCCTGTCCCGCAGCCCAGTCTCAGGACATCACCTTCCTACGGCACTCAGCAGTGGGAGAATCTATCTTTTGGGACAGGCAAGTGTCCTTGAACGCAACCATGGACAAATTGATTTAACTAAGTTTATTATGCATGATTATTTGTCATTATCAAGTCGTCTCCCTGGAAATTCAGCACATTTGGTCAGGTGTTGATCCAGACTCCAAGATGACATTGCTATGGAGGTGGCATTTCCGCCCTAGGAAAGAAGTCCCTTTTGGGTTAAATCCTCTGCGCTGAGTCTGAGCTGCCGCTTCTCCCTGATGCAGTCTGAGTCCTCTCCCCCTGCAGTGCTGGGATGGGCTTCATGTGCTGCATTTTTTCTCTCTCTCTGCTGCCTTTCTATTTCTCCATCATTTTTAGCTTTCCTCTCCACTATGCCTTGATCTCTTTTCCCTTGCCAAGTAACTTTTTTAGGTGTTTCAATTCCAGGTCACAAGAGGCTGTGACCTGCTCACTGGTCCTGTTCCACCATTCTGCCTCTCCAGATGTATTTGTCTCATGCCATTCTGCATTGTCCTCAGTGGTTTGCATGTATTACATCTACAACCGGACCCTGAGCTCACGGGGTGAGCAGCTACAAATCTATCTTCCCATTCTCTGCAGTGGGGACATGATTATTCCAGTTTCCAAGGCACCAGAAATGGTAGTTCCAGGCACTGGCCCCTGGGTAAGTTGCAGAGGCTGGCAGGTGCAGCAGTCATGGAAGCCAGCTGCCTGGAGAAGAGGAGGAAGTAGACGCTGCCGGGGAAAAGTGAGATTCACACCCAAGGAAAGAATGCCGAAGGTTGCCCTACCTTGTATCACATTGAAAGACACTGAGTGTGAGAAGCAGGGGTGTGGGGCTGATGGTGAAGGCATGAAGCGGGCTGAGACATGGGCAGCACCATCGATTAAGCTTGGGAGCAAACAAGAGGCCAGAGCGCTGAGATGAACGAGCCCCCGTCCTGTGTGAAGATGCAGGGTTAGACCTGGCAAGGATACCGTGTTTACCGTGGGCACAAAATGACTTTCTTCTGAGTGAACCGGAAGTGTTGATTGCACATTCTTCAACAAGCAATGATTCAACAGTCCAGCAACCTAGATGTAGTTCACATCATTCATCAATCAAAGTCATAAAAAATTCTTCCTGAGGAGAAAATATTTGGCAAGAACAGCTTTTGTGGAAATATTTTAGGTTCATCCATGAACGTCTATTGTAAGAGGGTTACTTCGGAGATGGCTCATATCCGTATGTGGATTAACTTGTAACACGTGGCTGAACTGCGTCAGCGTGGTGCTGGCTGTGGAAGGCCTGCCTGAGGACTGCTGCTAACAGCACAGAAAGAGAGGTGGAGGGGAAGATGGTGTGTTGTTGGTTTTCCTGGAGAGGCCTGTCATGCTGGCTTTCCTGGTATGAACTCGGCTGTTCTCATCATTGGAGGAGCTTGGGTCCTCATTGTCGCTGAGGATGGCTGTGGTTCTCTTTGAGGGAGCTCTGATCTTTGCCTTGAGCATTACTTCTTGGCTCCAGTGCAGATCCCTCAGCCTGCTGGTAGATCCTTTGTCCCTCTGACGCACACTTTCTAGCTTCCCCCACTGACCTTTGGGCCTTCCCAGCACAGATCTTTGGTATAGACTTGCATGAGACATTGTCGTGACCCCTAGGGCTCTACTTGAACTCATGGAGGACATTGCCATGGGATCCAGGCCCCCAGCTGGATTCTCTGGGTCTCCAGTGCCCAGACAGATCTCTTGCACTCTTCTGCATTTGACTCTTTGAGTGAATATTATAAAAATAAATTATGCGTCCGCTCTTAAATCTTTTCCCTTGTAAACCCTGACTACAGCACCATACAAGTTGTTTTTTTTCCAAGATGACTTCCACAGTACACCCTCTCTTTCATGGCGATTTCCACGTGGTGTTGCTTCTGCACACAGTTCTCACTGCTCCTGGGATGGCCAGAGTCAGAGTCAGGAGTCAGTCCCTGAGCTGAGAGAACCTCAGGAAAGGCCGTATGTAGATGTCTGGGCCAGTGGCTGCCACCGAGGTTCTGTCTCTCCATCAGCAGACACCAAACACTAGGTGTGCACGTGGCCCTCAACTGAGTCAGCTCCAGTGCAGAGGGCCTAAGTCCTCTCCTGAACCTGTTAGCCCGAGAGCAGAGATAAGATGCTGCGCATACTTGTGATTTCTTAGCAAAACACGTGATTTTTGTGATTTTAAGTTTCTAAATTTGGAGTGGTTGTTTTCTAGTAGGTTATGGGAACAAGTCACAGATAGAAACAAACAGAATTTACATTCTATAAGTATCACCTCGATAAAGACATTTCATCTGAGGAAATTCTCCTGCTCCTTTCTCATTTTTCTCTATGGTTTTGCCAAGCGAGCAAATTCAGCAAATGAGTGAAATACTTTTTCATAGTTAACTAAAGTTGACTTCAAAAATTAAAAATATCATTAGCAATAAACACAGGCTTCTAATGCAAACTTTATTTTCCAAATTATTATTAAATATTGTGTTTATCTTTTCTTCTGAAGATTATTAAACATTGTACATCAAGAATTAAACAAAATCTTAGGTAGAACTTTACATATGTATCAATGACATCCCTAAATGCTATTTTTTTCCAGAAATACAATTTGCTAATGTAGAAGTGTCAGAGCAAAGTGATAATTAGAAATGACAGTTTATGACTCAATCCAGAAGTATTTGAAAAGCTTAATTACTCATGCAAAGAAATCTCTAGTTTTCTGCAAATGTCTCCTGTATCAAAAAAAGTGAACATTTCATTATAACATCTGAAGTTTAAAAAGAGAACCATTTAACATTTATATTTTAATCTAGTTAAATGTCTACATCTTCAATGATAGTGCATTAATTCACCATGAAAAATTAAAAAATAAAACTTTGGATGAAGAAAACACTAATAAGTCTGGCTTAAAATACTCCTGAAGTAACTAGGTATTGTGCATTTGAGAAATTTCTTTTCAGAAATCGAAAGGATTGTTTAGTTCAATTTGACTAAAATGGCAACTGAAAATGACTGTGAGCTTCTAAAAAGAGGCATGAAAATCAGAGTGACACTTGGGGAAGATGATTAACTGAGCTGTGTGTTGCGTGTGAGAAACACATGAGCTGTGACTCTCACTGGGGTACGGAAGCGGTGGAAGGTGGGGGGAAGGGACACCCACAAACTCGCTGCTGCCGCAGGAGAGCAGGCATTTCCCACACAGCCGCCCAGGTCGCTTCCCAAGCTCCGGGGCGGGGAGCCTCAGGACCAGGCTGGCCAGGCGGGGGAGGGAGGCTCAAAGACGGATGAAGAAAGGGGGATTACCAAGGGGATTTGGCAGACTACTTTTGTGTGGATGTGATGACTATATCGTGAGGATTTAGGTGAAGAGCTCAAGGAAAGCAGTGACATGGAGAAAAGAGCATCGATCTGAGAGGAGGAAAATGGTGGTGCACTACTTATCTTAAAAAATAACCTTTTGCGTCTGAGCCATGAGCTGTTCAGGCTTCAAGAACTGATTCCGTGAGCAGCAGGTGATGTGGTTGTGTTACAAAGAGGCTCCATGTAATTTCTACACAGATTTTTAAAAGTTGAGTTATGCAATTTAAAGGTGACAAAAATGAGTCATTTTCCAGTGAAATAGAAAATGTTAGTTTGGAGCATACGAAATAATATTTTAGGCGCTGCTAATTTATTCTTGGTGATGTTCTTTTTACATTAGCAAATTCACTGGTTTATCATAGAAATGCTATTAACTTCTAAAAAATTCTCTAAGCTCCATCCGACAAGACAGATTTCTCCTTGGAATGTTACTGTGATACCATTTGCTTCCAGACCTCTTCGCTAAACTTTGGCCTTAGGTCTTTTGGGTTTCTGTGTCTCCCCCTCAAAGGGCTTGGCAGCCCGGCCCCCACCGCTCTTTCTCCCTCTTTAGTTGTCCTTTTGCACCCTTATTCCTGAAGGCTGGCTGATGACCACACCAGAGCTGCTTGGTGAATACCGCAGGTTGTTTTGCAAACACTCAGTTCCTCTCCATTGTCTTCTGGCATGAAAAACTGAGTCTCTGTGAACTGTGCTGGCTTTGATTTTTGGTGTTACTTCTCGTTCAAATCAAGACGGAAGTTCATAAATACCTTTCCCAGCCAGGACAAAGACATACTCCAGACACTGCAACAAATAAAGTAGAGAGCTTTATGGGGGTCCCCTAGATGCCTGCTTTCCACCTCTGAGTGTTTTAAAACCCAGCACTCAGAGAAGAGACCATGTGGAAGGATTCTTTCGCTTTGCCACCAATCAATATTTCAGCCTTCTGGAAGTCTGGACCCTGAAGAAGTGCTGAGTCTCGAAATGTCAAAACATTCTCTGTTTTGAAGGAACAGCTCCTTCTGTGTGCAAAAGGTCTCCCTCCAACTCACACACTGTGTTCTCCTTAGCATTAAAAAATAAATAGAAGCGACACATCCTTAAAATAACTATCTGAACTCGAGTCACCTGTGCTTCGCTGCGGCTCTCTAAATGAATGAACTGTCAAACATCACACAGAGGTGGGAATTAAAACTGCTGAACTCGAGGCATTAGAGACAATAGAGTGCTTCTTCAGGGCCACCTGTCTGCCCGGGATCACACAGCTCTGGCGACACCAGTGTATTAAAACATTCCCCGTGCATAGCGCGGGCTCCGCGCTACATTACTTAACCTCTGGGAGGCTACGGACCTCCAAACTGTCATCCAATTAGAGCTGACAGTCTTCCAGTTAGCTACTGCCTTTAAAGAAAAACCCGCACAACAGGGAATTCACCAGCAAGACACATCGCTTTGGCAGGATAAATGAATAGAGATTAATCTTGCATTTTGTGGGACTGCAAGCATTTTTAATGAAGAAGCATTTAGTTCAATGCAGTGTTTCCTTATTAACTGCTTAACAGCTATAATATTGGTTTTCAAAGTGCCTGTTTACCTTGCAGTAAAAGAGACATTGACGCCCCCCCACTTCCTGCAGAGCAGAGATTTTAATAAACCTGAGCTACAGCCCATTGCAATTAATAAGTTATTCTTTGCAAATTTCTCTTCCATGGGTTGTAGGGTTATAGCTAGTAGTGGCCAGAGAGGTCAAAACCCTCCTTTTTTGCTGGAGCCCCCCGCCCCCCCACAAATGTGGAGGATGACTCATCTACTTGTCTGCTCCCCTTCTCTGACAATCTTGTCTCTTCATCAGGCTTACATTCTAGGTGAAGGTTCTTGGGGTGGTTATGATTCATTGTATCAACTCAACTGGTGTGGGGACCACGGCAGGGCAACATGCTTCTGGGTGTGTCTGGGCAGGTCCTGGAGGCCTGGGGTCTATATCTGTGTGCTTGTCCCTTCCTTTTTGGCACTGTCCTCCCTGTTTTGCTTCCCTTCCAATGTACACTAACAAGTCATTCTCCTCCATGCCCTTCCACCATAATGTTTCTGCCTTGGAGCCAACTGACCATGAACTGGATCCTTGAAATCATAAGCTAAGTTAAACCTTTTCTCCTTTAAATTGTGGGTGTTGGGTATTGTCTCCAGCAACAACAAAATGACCAAATGACCAATATAGTTCTACATACAAAACCAGAGCCTCCCCAATATGGAAACAGCAATAGAGGCTGAAGTTATTCCCTCCTTGCGTTGTTCTTTTGGAATGGCTCTCCAAAATACTCTGCACAGATTTGACCTTTTGGAATGTTCTCATTTTTTCATGGAAGTGTGGCTTGATTTTTTATTTCCCTCTGAAGTGTCTAAGAGAAACCTCTATTTTGTTTGTTGCTGGGCAATCTGGCTTGTGAGTGGAGAAGTTTCTTTTTCTCTATGTGGATCTCCCTTGCCCTAGACTTTCAGGGGCACTTGGTTGACTTGATTGGGTTTTGACCTTTTTTTTTTTTTCTCAGTTCTAACACACAATGCTTTTAAAATGGGCATTCTTTTAGTCACTAGGGAGTGTCTCTTGAGCTTACTAGATGCTTGATTTAGAAGTTGATTAGACAGAAAAGGAAACAGTTGATTACTTTATCAACTCTCTGTCTCTACCCTGGACTGACAGGTATTATTGATTCCTGCCCATACTCTGTTTCCACATTGTGATTTGCATTCATTTCATCACCAACCCATCTTCTATGTCCACATCAATGCACAGCCTTTCATCTTAGAAGATCTTGGTGTCTTCCCACCCACCAGCTCTCACTCTTTTCATCAAGTGCAGCCCAGCAGAAGTCATCTCAGCCCCTCTGTTGATATTTATGCTCTGTTTGTCTTTGTAGATGCTACAACAAAACCCTGTGAACCATGAGGCATCACAAAGAAATGCTTATTTTCCCACCATTCTGGAGGCTCAAGTCTCAGCTCCAGGGTTGCGTGGGCTCTGTTCTCTGGCTGGGTGGGCTTTCTGGATAGCAGACGGCAACTTCTCACTGTGTCCCTGCACAGCCTTTCTATGGAGTGCTCATGGAGTCGAGGAGCAACATAGCTCAAGGTCTCTGATGATTTTCCTTATGAGGACACTAATCCTACAGGATCGGGGCCCCACCCATGAGATTTAACCTTATTCACATTCTTAAAGGCCCATCTCTAAGCATGGCCACTTAGGGAATGAGAAATTCAACTTCTGAATTTAGAGGACCTCAAATATTTGGCTCATGTTACATTCCATTTGGCTCTTTTATAGTTAATGTGTGTATCTTTGTATATGTGCACGTGCATGAGTGTGTGTATCCTTTATAGAAGAATGGAGAGAATCTGTAAATTTTGTAGTGTGACACAGTACTTTGTTGGAGACCACTACAAAGCAGCTCTGAGCAGAATTTAAAATTTACTAAGTGGCTTTTTATTTATCTGTGAGCCTGTCTTAGGCCTAGGCTCCTTGCCTGGCAATGGGAGCTGATTCATAGTAAATGAACCTCTGTGAATCACTGGTCCTGCCTGAGGCCTGTAGTGGCCGATGAGGTCAGAGATACCTCAAAGGGCAAGGTAAAGAAGGTCGCAGCTGAGAACATCTTGGCTCCATAATCAATTATGTTAATAGAGACTGCCCTGCAGGCATCTTACTCTGCAGGCATCTCAGTCCCACCACAAATCAAATGTCATCTTGGAGATAAGATTGTTCTCCTTTTCTGGCATTTTTTCCTACTTGGAGATGTCCTTGAAGTGACTCCCAAGTCCTGCTCAGTTCCGGCACCTCCCGCAGTATCCCCTCTCTTTGTCTACAATGAAAATAAATACGGGTGGTCCAGAGAAGCTCTTTGTCTTAGCCCTCATCTCAGCTACAGTGTCAAGAACTCTGTAGGGGCTTTGACCCTCCTGGAGCCCTAAAACCATACCATTTGTCTCATTTATCTAAGCCTTCACCATATGCTTGTTCGGGAGTTTGGGGATCTAGGCTAGTCCCTGATAGTACTTCTTTATACTTTACCTTTTGTTGGTAAATTTGTATTTTTAAAAATTCATGTTCTTTGATAGACCAAATACAGTATATTTAGATATGAGCAACTCCCACTCCAGTTTCTATTTAACTTTTAATTGAAAAAAGCATACTTCCAAGGCTACTTTAAAATTCTAAAGTGCTCTTTTGCTTGTTAGTTTTGTAAGCATACTCACAGGAAAGCCTTTAACTGGGGTCACAGAGAACCTTTAGCTGAATGGAGCTACAGTAACGAGGAGAAGGTGGATCAGGCTGCTCTGGGAACGGGTGAGGCAGTGAGCGTCCCTGCCTTGGCAGGGACCAGCTAACATTAGGTGTGTGTCGGTTGGTCAGGAGTATGATTCCTAATGTCGTTTCTTCTTGTGTGAGAATTCAGCTGCATGGTGCACAGTCAGCCCACTCTAGGAATTGGTGAGTTGCTCTTGCTGTTGGTGCTACCATCCTGTTCTAATATTCTGGTTTTGTAGTTTGGGTCAGGCCTTGTGCTGGGGCAGAAGGACTTTGGGTACTCTGTTTCTTAATCTTTCTCCTTCTCCTCTGCGTTTCTTTCTCAGGCGAGGTCCTGTAACATCATACCCAGTATAAACCCTATGAGCGGTGTCCAGGCTCTTCAGTTCCACTAGAGGGAGAGCAATGACATGTCTGTGAGTGCCAGTGGTCCCCCTGGCTGGCTCTGGGGTCTCTGGGGGCCTCCGTAGGGCTCTCCAGCACCTGCGGTTGCAGGGTTCCACGCTGCAGTAGAGCCACCTGGGCCTCCTTCCTGAGCAGAGGAGAGGTGATGGCTCATCTCTAAGGGATCCTTTAGGAGAACATCACTGGGTGATATCTCTGGCAGTGAGGACCGTGTAAACACAACGTGAATTCCCAGTTTGATACAGCATATCAGAACCTTTGGAGTTCCCTGCTAAACTGTCAGATGTGTGGCTACTTCTTTAAACTTGGAAGGCTTAAAAATGCCAAGAATCTTGTCTGTTTCAAAGATCTATTGTTTTGTTCACATCCATTATATGAACTATTTGAAGGATTTCTTAGACAAAATAATGTGTTAGGTTTTATTTAAATTCGTAGTGTGAAGTTTCGGTGCATTTGGCAGAAAATGCTTCTCTGTATAATATGTGGTTTTTTGGTTGCTGTGCACTATATATTAAGTCACACTGTTGGCTTTTGTTTGTTGCCACATCTTGTAATCTTTGAATACAACAATGCCACAAGTGGTGGAAGGCGGAAAAATACTGAATGGAATGAGTATTTCTATTAGCCGCTAGTGGGCACCTACCACATTAATTTCACACTACAGGGCAGGGTCAAAAGAGCATTGCCCTAAAGTATTTTTCAAATATTCTCCCTTTTGTTCCCAATAATCACAACTTTTACTTTCTAATTTTCATGTGTAACCCAGCTCTTCCAGAAGCAGTTTCTCTGGATTTCATGTGAGCTTTAGCTTTTTAATTGAGTACATTTCATTAAAAATTTTTATTTCGTGAAGGAAAATAGTAACTAAAATGGTAGTAAACATTTCACATAAAGACTGTCTGCAAATACCGAGGATAATACTGCAAACAAGAGAAGAAAAAAACAAAAACAAGGTGGACAATTGCTGTTTAAACTTTTTAGAATGTTCGAACTCCCAGAATAAAAATATCCTGGGTAGTAAATGAGGTGAAACCTAAATGGATATAATTATTTTGATAACTGAATTCTTAGCTTCAGCAAAGCTTTTCTGACTCTATTTTACTTATTTATTTTTAAAATGTGTTGCACCTTCATAGGAAAAGTACAGATATTCTAGAACTTTCCTTAGGAACTGTATTGTTTGTCATTTAATATTCTTGATCTCCAACTTTTTACAGGAACCAAATCTCAGAAAGAACGCAGGACTGTGCTGAGGGGACTCAGATAGCTCAGTTCAGTGAATTCATGTTTGTTCAAGAGAGAAGATATCTCTGCGCCATTTCTATTCAGCAAGAATCAGTATTTAATGTATATTACATGGATGAAGCCAGTTGACAGGCAAAGGGCACACGGTGATCCCTCGGTATCCATGAAGGATTGGGGCCTGTGTCCCCATAGATGCCCAGATCTGCTCACATTCCTTTGATAAAATAGTGTGTTATTTGTATACAGCACACAAAGTCTTTTTGTGTGCTTTAAATCATCCCTAAATCAATCATCCTACCTAATGTGAGGTAAATGCTATGTAAATAGTTGCACTGTATACTTTAGGGAACAATGGTAAAACGTTTGTATATGTTCAGTACTGATCCCCCCCGATATTTTCCATCTAAAATTGTTTGCAGATGAGTTTATCTGTGGGCATGAAAGGCCAGCTCCAACTCCATAAGATATAAAAGTAAGGGATGAAGATCAAAAGTTTTCATTAGTGGGTGTATCTGTAATGCATCTAATCACATGTGTGGCGTTTTGTGTGTGTTATTGCTATTGATTTATTTAAAATAGTTAAGATTACAAGCTATTCGGTATTTAAGACAAAGAGTAACAAAAGACAGATATAAATGTCACTATAACTATGAGGCAGTAAGTATGGAATTCTAATTATGGGCCTGATGGAGAAAGAAATTTGATGGAGTAAAAAAGTAATTATTATAAAACTGTTGATAGTGTAGGTAAATGACTTGTTCCTAAAATTAAAAAGTCAAACCTACTTAATTATATCTCAGCTAATAAGAACTGCAGTGATGAGTTTTATAGATTAGTGAAAAATTAATGAACTCTTTAATGAATTTTTTAGTAAATTATAGAAGTCAGAAGTAACTTAATAAAGAAGTCTGAAAATGTTTAGAAGAGATTAGATTTACTGAGATGTTAAATAATGTTAGAAATAGTGAAGCTCCATTTTCTACAAAGAACTTTCAAGTTAAATCTGTTGTATTGGGTCCTATGTCATTGTCTAAAATAGTCTAGTGCAGAGTTGCATTTAATAAATACTAACTGCATGAATTAGTATTAAAATTTAGACACTGTAGGAACACAGAGATGGTGTGCTTGTGTGTGAGGTGCGTCTGAGGGTTTCTGGTGAGATTTCAGAGCGGCCAAACACTGTCTGCTATACTTCTGCAACTCTGTTTTTCTACCTCTCTCAGCAAGTTATTCACGCTATCATGTAGCAGTTCAGAGCACACATCCTCCGAGTGTACACACTAAAGCATCGCTCCAAGTGCGCGTCTTGCTTCTGAAATGTCTGATACTCTTGAATTTCTAGTCCTCTTTTCCATCCTAGTTAAAATAGTGAGGAGAGGAGTTGGATCCCCTGAGCAGGAGACTTTCTAGCTATAATGTAGTAGACCAGCGGTTTGATTCTCCTGGTTTGTTTGTGTGTTTGGGGCTGGCGACAGCGGAGGACGTGTTCTTGTCCCGCTCATTCTCTGGAGAGGGGCCTCTGGGTGTAGACAGTGCTCGCTCCCGGACAGCGCCCTGCGCCTGGCAGCCGCGGTCCAGCCTTCGATCCTGACGTCCGGGGAAGAGTCCGGCACGTGGACGCGCTTCTCCTCCTCCACCAAACCTACTGCTGTTAGCCACCAAGGTGATCACAGGAAGCTGTCAGCCCCCCTATTTTGCCAATAAAACCCTAATAAATTTGACCACGCAGCACCGGAGATTGCGAGCGCCTGTGCCTGTGGAAAGCAGTCACGCGTGGCCCGCGGAAACGGATGGGTCGAGGGCCGAGGGGCGAGGGGCGGTCACCGCGCAGACCCGGCCCCCAGCCGCGGGGAGACGTCCTGGGCCGCGGGGTGATGCGGCTGGGAGACGACCCTCTCCTGCGGTGCTGTGTCACAGTCAAACCGGAAGGGAAGGTACAGCGTGCAGTTTTGTTTGAAAAACTGAAAACAGAAGAAAAACTCAGTGACGGCGCAGGTTTTCGTCAAGTTCGGTATCGCCCGCAGAACCACTATTTAATTGTGTAGCGAGCAGTTTAAAATTTTTTAAATTTAATTTTCAAAATCTTTTTTCTTTCTTTTTTACTTTTGCTGACTGATAGATAAAAATTGTACCTCTTTGAAAAGCTTTAATTTTATTTTTCAAAGTAAATGCCTGTTCATGCTTTTTTTTTTTCAGTATACATATAAAACGTGCTGGTTTTAAATGGGCTTCATTCAATGCTTTTCATCTTGTAGGCTGTGATGATAGAATAATGAGAATCTACGTTTTTGTGCCAATGTGTATGTTTGCATGTATTAATTTTAATGCTCAGAGAATTTTTCAAATTTAGAATTTGGCGAAAATAACGAAATAACATGCTCGTGACTGATATAGTTATTAACGTGGAATATATGCTGCTTATAAGCTGAATACTTTCTGTAAAACACGCAGCAGGTTTTGTAATTCATTCTAGTATTTGATCCAACCTGACCCTTCTGAGTTGGGTATTCTTTTGTATTGAAGGAATTTTGCTCTGCTTCTCAATATTTAACTGTAGTATCAAGACAAAATTTCTTGAAAGGGTAAGAAACTGCTCAAAGGGGAAAAATAACTCAGATGGGAAAAGAAAAAAAAAGGAAGGGAAAAGAAAAAAGATATAAATTTGTGTATACACATTTAAGATAGATAAGATGATTGTACTACTAACTCTATTAGTTCTTGGAACAAAACAGGTAACATTCATAGGATTAGGTTAATTTTGCATGTCTATATCTGGTAATCTGAGCAACACTTTTGAAGATAACTATGCCAAATAACAACCTTTGTTATGTTTGTAGCACCTTGTTTTGAAAGCCTATATTGTTATTGTTTGGGTTTTCTGTTATTGTTATTTATTTGCCTCTTTTGTTTATTGTTTTTCTTATATTCTGTTTTGTTTTTTTCTCTAATACAGAAAGGATAAATGTGCATGTATAGGATTATACATGCCCAGAATTTCTCCCAGAGAGCTTGCAGGAATTGATTTTGTTATGTGTGATGATATGAACAGCTATTTTGAAGAAAATGAGACATTGTGGTAGCCTTTGCTGATTTCCTATCATCTTGTTTTCAAGTCCTATAATGCTTTTATTCTTTGTTTTGATTGGTTCTAGTCTGTTTTCTATTATTTGATTTCAATATATGTGAGGGTATGGATGACCATTTTTTTTTATTTTAAAGATAGTAAAATCCAACAAAACGTAACAGAACGAAGTCAATCAAAACAAAGCAGTAGAATTGATACAGAACTTCTAAGAAAGATACTGTGAAAACAATAGCTACTATAGTATATCTTGTTATTTTCAGAATAGTTGACCTCTCCAACAGGTATAGTAAAATCAAACCAAACCAAACCAAAACAAAAAACAAACAAACAAAAAAACCCACAATAAAACCAATAAAAACAGTATAAAATAAGGCCAAAAAAATTAATCAGAATAAAGCAAAACAACAAGAACAGTATTGGGCCTTGAAGACAAGACAAAAGAGAGTCCCCCATTTTTGCTACATTGCGTACTGTCATCTCCCAAAGAGATGCTCAGGCTGCCAGCCCAAGGCCTACAAAATGAACAAAACCATACTAGCATTTGGTTGTCTTATGTACCTTAGTTGCTATCAATGTAGCCAGACCTCCAAATGAGCAGGTTGCTTCCGGGGGTGGCGGGGGGGGGGGGATCTTTGTCCTTGATTCTTAGCCCATGTGCTTGTAGGCCTACGGGGAGCTGGGGAAGGTGTGTGTTTCTCTTCCTGGGGTCTACACCAGTCGCTCAGGCTCCCTGGAAGGCAGTGTTACTAGTGTCCTGGTTGGAGGCACTCAGGCCTGGCTGGGCAGGCTCCCAAGAAGCCCATTTCTTTCTCTTCCTGGGGTCCACGCTGGTCACTCAGGCCCCTGGAAGGCTGTCTTACTTGTGTCTGGACAGCTATTTTGAAGAGATCAAGAGACATTTTGGTAGGCATTGTTGATTTCCCATTGTCTGCTTTTGAAGGCCCACAATGCTTTCATTCTTTTGTTTTGATTGGTTTTATACTATTTTGCTTTGTTGGAACTTATTGTGTGTGAAGGTATGGACAACTATTTCGAAGAAAGTAAGAGACATTATGGTAGCCACTGTTGATTTCCTGTTGTCTTGTTTTGAAGTCCTGTGCTGTTTGCATTGCTCTGTTCTGATCTGCTTTGTTCTGTTTTGTTTTATTCTCTTAAAATTTTCTTTTGTGACTGTGTGCCATTATATGCACCCTTCTTTTCACTGCGTGTGTTTGTTTTGAGGTGGATAGGAACTGTCGCCTAAACCATGGCAGGGAGTGGTCTTGTTCATGTCGTAGCTGGCAGTGGAGGATCAGGAAACTTCACCACACTGCAGTACTGAATTTGACTGTTTTGGGAGAAGATGGAGTGTGTGTGTGTGTGTGTGTGTGTGTGTGTGTGTCTGCACCTAGTTGTTTTAATATCTCCCATGCTGGCACACTAAAATATGATGATCTATTTCCATAAAGTGAATAGAATTAAGCTAATTTTCAAAGGCAATGTGGCTTGTTTTATAGCTGTGCCACACTACTTTTAGCTGTACACTTCTCCAAGTTTACTACTTTAATTAAAACCTGCTAATGAACATCTTTGTGTAGAACTATTTTTTAATATGAGATGGTTTTCTAGAAATTGCAACAAAATAGGTAGAATACACTTTAAAAATGCTGGTTATATGAAAAACATTGTTTTAGAAAATTTGTGTATGAAAGAAAATTAAGAAGATAACAAAAACCATGTTAGATACCATCAATCAGAGAAAGGTGTTACTACTCTTTTCCCTCAATATTTCATGTATGCTAGCTTAAAAATTTGAAAAGTAAGATTATAGTGTGCAATATGGTTTGCTTTTTGAGTGTGTGATTGAATCCCAAACCTCACACATGTCAAACACACATTTTACCACCAAACTATGACCCCAGCCTCAAATTATACCACATTTCTCTCCAACTATTACGACATCATGAGAATTTGCCTGTGTGCAGATAGTTTTAAAAAACTAAATGGCATTTTACTGAGTTGCTTTATAAAATTTTAACTTTCCTTTTCCTTTTTATGGATATGTAGATCATTTAAACTTTTTTAGGGTCATGATGCATTGAAACATTCATGAGGATATTTTTTTTCCATATATCCATTATTTTTTTCCTTTAAACTACATTCTTAGAAATGAAATTTGTGAGCCAAAAGTTAGGAGGATTTTCCTAAATTACTTTCATAAAGTTAGTACCAAAGTTTTGGTCCTACCAATGATTTATGAGAGGCCTGTATTTATATTCCTCTTTCTACTCTGCATGGAATGGAGAATTACCATGAAAAGTTTTGCAAATTTCATCAGGAAATTAATACTGCTTTAGTTTTCATTTCTCTGTTTGTTACTGAGGTTGAACTTTGCATGTAATGTTTATCCACCATTCCTGTTTCCCCTCGTGTGCGTGTTCTCCTTTCTTCAGTTTTGCTCATTTAGCTATTGGATGTATTTGCACTTTAAAAGAGAAACTCATTAACACAAATAAATCTTGAATTAGCAAATGTCCATAGGAAACACTTTCTAAGCAGAAGGTGCCTTATTAGCTCACTCTGGGAAATAAAGTGGGAAAATAATGAAGGACAGTGCGCTTGTGTGGCTTGGATGAGATAATTGATCTAACTGCTCCTACAAACTCACTAATTTCTAATGAAGACATTACAGAAACTAATAGAAGTCTGTTAGAGAAAATATGGGCAATAGCAAAAGCAAGGGACCAGTTCCCCTGCACTTTGTCACCGTAATCCAGCCCCTTGGTAGTTCTCATGCTGCTCTTTCTGCACACGTCAGCACACTTACAAGCGCTCTCTCCATGCTACTTTGAAACTTGCTTTTTTTTTTTTGACTTTTTTTTAATGTTATAGCTTAACCTAGTCTTTAGTTAGTGTAAGTCTTCGTTCCAATGGCTGGCTATCTCTATAGCTTAGTTAATTGTAGTCATAGTTTTGAATATTTAGATTTTCTTTTGATTTGGTACAGTTTCTTTATGTCAGTCTATAATTATTTCTTGGCAATTTTTCTTCCCACTTACAGCCATCACAGGCCCAACACGCAGCTGTTTACATTTCCAATGCACAAACGTATTGGAAGAGGCTGACGAGACACCTTGAAGAAATAGCAGAGCATGCTGTGTTTTTTGGGTAATAATTTGTGGGGTGGTTTCTTATGTACCCCAGGCCATACTGCATCAGGGCCTGTTTCTATGACAGTGGAAAACACTGGATTCAGTAGCATAAGACCTGCCTCACACCTCTCTGAGTAACCTTGGGTATATCATACTTTTAAAGTTTCCATTTTCTCATCAATAATGTGTGAATTCTTTTTTTAAAATTTTGTTTTAAAGATAGTAAAATCCAACAAAATAAAATAGAACAAAGTCAATCAAAACAAAGCAGTAGAACTGGTATAGAACTTCAAAGCAGGATACTAGGAAAACAATAGCTACTATAGTATATCTTGTTATCTTCACGATAGTTGTCCATTCCATCAGGTATAGCAAAATCAAACCAAAACCAAAACAGAATAAAACCAATCAAAACAGAATATTGAATCAAGCAAAACAATGAGTACAATATTGGGCCTCAAAGACAAGATAGAAGGGAATCCCCCATATTTGCTATATTGCATACTGTCATCCTCCCAAGAGATGCTCAGACTGCTGGTCCCAGGCCTGCAAAATCAACCAAACAATATAAGCATTTAGTTGCTTTATGTACCTTAGTTGCTATCAACTTAGCCAGTCCTCTGAATCAGCAGATTGCTTATGGGGGTGTGGGGGTGGGGTGGGGGAGTTGACTCTCAGCCTGCACTCCGGTAGGCTCACAGGAGACACTGACTTATCTTTTCCTGGAACCCGCTGTGCTGCTTACCAGGAGGGCTGGCTGGTTGTCTTCTGGTTGGATCCTCCCTGATCCAGCATGGTGGGTTCTTGGGAAGTGCTGATTTTTCTCTCCTATAATCTGTGCCACTTGCGCCGCTTACCAGGAAGGCTGGCTAGTTGTCCTAATGTGTGATTCTTAACACTTATATCACGATAGTATTATGAAGGTTAATTAAAATAACATACAATATCTACTAGTGGTGTGTACTCCAAACTGGTCAAGTTGGTTTTCCATTATTTCCTCTTTGATCCTTCACTTTTGTTCTGGATGTTTGGGAGAAAAATTGGAGTTGAATTTGCCTTGAGGGGTTATGTTTCAATACATTTCTTTACCTTCTTTGTTTTTACTGATGGTTCTGAGAATCATACCCAGGACTTGGCCTAGTGTGCTAGTGAAACCCTCCACTGTGGAGTTAACATATCCAGCTTTTTTCTTTAAAAATTTTCATTTAGAGACAAAGTCTCACTAAGTTGCCCAGGTTGGCCTTCGACTCTAGAGCCTCTTGCATCGGTCTCCCCAGTAGCTGGACCATAGGTGTGCACCACACACATCCTAGGACTGTGTTCTTTGGTCTCCTTGAAAGCTCTCAGAATCCAGCGGGTACTGGTTTTCCATCAGTCTATTCTGATGTAGTATATGAACAGGATTTTGGTCCAAAGGTGTGTTCTCCATCTTCGCTTTGGTTGTCAGAGACATCACCAAACAATCTCAAGCACAGCCAGGAAACTGAGTCATGGCTCATGAGTGTGCTGCTTTCAGTGAGGCCAAAATTATTTCTAGTATCTTTATCCTCCCTAATCCTGTTCTGGAATATTGTCCTTTGCATATTTTAATGATCAAGTGATTTAGATTTCTGAAACAACTGGAAAAGAATTATTCCAGATACTCTTCCCTAAATGCACAGTGAAGCAGTGTATGTTACATTTTAAGGGTGTGTTAGGGGCTGAATGTGTGTGCACTCTCCAAAATTGTTTCTATTGAAACTCCAACTTCCAAGGCAATGGGTTTTAAAGATGGTGCTTGAGAAGATAATTAGATATAGATGAGGTCAGGAGGGTTATGCTTTTATGATGGAGTTGGTATCTTCGTGAGATGGGAAAAGCAGATCCACATTCTCTCTGCCTTTCTCCCTCTCCGTCCCTCCCTCGATCTCTTCCCTCTGTCTAGAGAAACAGCCACGAGATCACACAGCAAGGAGGCCTCTGTGCAGGCCTCGCCAGGGCCCACGTCTGCCAGCGCTGGTCTTGCACACAGTCTGCAGGACTTTGGGATGTATGTGTCTGTGGTTGAAGCTCCCAGACGTAGTTTTACGAAGTCCAAACAGAAAGTGACAGAGCTGAATGAGATTCCTGAACCACATCCGCACACAGTGCAATTCACTCTCCCTGGAGAAAGGATTCCCGCGCCGTCCCTGTCAGATCCATAAAGGCTTTGGTGAGAGAGCTTGGGAAATCATTGGTCTGGAAAAAAATTGCTTTCTGTTTTAGAACCGAAAGTTAAAGGGAAGGAGAATTTGCTTTTTATCTATAGTAAATGTGTCCTTCACTACAGAGTATGTACTGTGGTGGGGATAAAGTGTATCATAATGTCTGTAGTTTGCCCTGAGTGGAATAAGAGAAGATTATGCACATATATTCAAAAAGAAAAGCCAGGTCTCCCGGGCTAGTTTTAAAAAGTAGAGATGATATGAAATTCTTTCTTTTTATACAAGATAAGCGTGTTTCAATATAACTACTGTATACTATATGCAATTTATATTCTGCTTTTATAATGTGTTAGTATTATGGTAGAGGGTGAGGAAGAAAAGTACAAATTCTATTGCATTCTCTGGGTTAAATGTATAATGGGTTGGGGGTGGGGTGGGAGCAGAGGTACAGGGAAAGAACGAGGCTTGATGTGCGCTTCAGAACCGGGCTCCCTTTAAATATCATCTCGACCGCAAATACCTGCTAGAACTTGGAAAAACTAAGCTCTCAAAACCTCCGTTTGCTTATCTCTCTAGTGAGGATAATGCTAACATCCTCTCTACTGTGTACCTTCCCCATGAAGAAGAAATCACATCTGTGGGTGTCACACAGCAAGTGTCCTTGTGGTGGAGAGTTACTGTGATGATTAATAAATTCTTACATCTCAGATGCTACCAGGAAATAGTTTGATTAAGACTGAGTAGCTTTGGATTTGATTAAGTTGGATAGCTGAAGAATTCAAAGGGATCATTATTTCTTTGAATTATTATTCCTTTTTATTAATTTGGTTATTTAAAAACTTCATCCCAAACTAGTCATCCCATCCAAGTTATAGGGAAAGAAAAAGTACAATAAATGATTTAACTACTGCACACGAAACCAAGTTAGAGAGAAAGCAAATTCTGGCAAAAATTCATTTATTTAGAGAACGGTGCTAGGAATTTCAGTATTCCTTAGTACCTGTTTTTTTTGATGTGCAGATTTTTAAAGAAGACTTCTGAATATTTCAAGTCACCAAATGAATTAATGTAAGTTACTTTCTTCACTTTCTGTTTTTATTCAACAGAAAAGACTGCAGGAGGCCAGCTGGAGAGGAAATGGGTAAAATGAAGGCAAGGGGAAAGTGGGACAAGCAGAAAGGAAGAAATACCCACCACGCTTGCCAGAGAGGTCACCATTTCCTGAGACTACCATGTGCATATTTTTGCTTGGTATTTTTCTAGGATTTTTGTTTTTGAAAAAGCCTAAAAGATGGCAAATACGTTGCACTGGAAAACTTTAAAAATTAAGCATTTTAAAATTAGCATGGAATGATGCAAAAATAATTCCTGAGTCTAGCACATGCATGAATCAACTACCCAAACACATTGCTTTCATTTTTAGCTGAACTTCTTTTGAAAGTAAACTTCCTTTTTAGAATGACTAGATCTAGGGAAATGTTAGGAAGACAGCACAGAGTTCTGTACACTCTTCACTTCATTTCTCCTAGTGCTGGCATCTTATGCAACCATGCTACCCTTGTCAAAACTAAGGAATTAGCCTTGGTGCGACATGGCTTACAAAACTCTAGACTTTATTTGAATTTTAACAGGCCTCCCACTGAAGTCTTTCTTGGTTACAGGGTTAAATCTAGCATAGCCGACTGCATTTAGCATCCTCGGGTCTGTGATAGTTTTTCCTTGTGTAATAGTTGCCTGCTGATGTCGTTAACAGGTGACCACAGCTTGGTGACATTAAACAACACACAGTTATTATTTTACAGTCTCAGAATCACAAGTCACAACATGGGTCTCATTGGTTAAAGTTAAGGAGTCTGTGGAGCTTAATTTTTTCTGGGGAAAATCTGGGGAGAAGAATCTATTACTTTTCCTTTTCCGGGTTGCAGAGGCCACTCGTGTTTTCTGAGTGGGGTTTACTCTTCAAAGCCTGTAGTGGGCGGCCAAGTGCTTCTCACAGGCTGTCTCTCTGGTTCTGATCCTTATTTCAAGATCCATGTGGTTATAAATGGAATAATCCTGGATAATATTATCAGGTCCTAGGATTGGCAAACTTCACTTTATGTGTGTGGTGGGTTAGCCAATGGTCAACTTGTAACACTCAGCTGAACTGAGTCAGTGTGGCACTGGGTATGGAAGGCCCACCTGAGGATTGTTGCATAAAAGGAGAACTGGAGGGGAAGATGGTGCGCTATTGAGTCTCTTGGAGAAGCTTGTCATGTAGCTTTCCTGATATGAACTTGGCTGTTATCATCGGAGAAGCTCACGTCCTTGCCATCACTAAGAATGGTTGCTATTCTTTTCCAGGGATCTCTGCTCCTTACCTTGTGTGTCACTTCCTGGCTCCAGTGCAGATCCCTCAACCTGCTGGCACAGATCTTTCTTTCCTCTGGTGCAGACTTTGTAGCTTCCACTACTGACTTTTGGGCCTTCCCAGTGCAGATCCTTGATACAGACTTGCATGAGACATTGTCATGGGCGCTAGGCCTCCACCTGGACTCGTGGAAGACATTGCTATGGGATCCAGGACCTTGGCTGGATTCTTTGGGTCTCTACTCTGTGGACAGATCTTTGCACTCTTCTGCATTTGACTTTTTGGGTGAATATTATACAATAATCCTATAAATTATGTGTCCTGTATTAAATCTGTTCCCCTGTAAGCCATGACTACAACAATTTGCAAACTTAGTGGCCCATGTTTTGTTACAAAACATGTCTGCAGGTTCTGGTGATGTGGACATGGGTGTATTTAGGGGTTATTGTTGTGCTTATGACAGTATCCCCTGTAACTCCTAAAGACTGATTTTTCTTCTACATACAAAACACATTTGCCCAATCCCAGGTCCTTGCAGCACCTCAAACTCCAAAACTCACATAAATTTCAATAGTTCAAAAGTCTGAAATCTCATCATCTGTGTCAATATGAGTGAGTCCGAATCTAACCCATTTGGGGCACACTTCTCTTCTACCTGTAAATACGGAACTCTTCAAACAAGTTATTTGCTTTCCAAATACAGTGACGGGAAAGGCATAAATATCCAGTTCAATAGGGAAGAAAATGGAAGAAGAGGAAGAAGAAGAAGAAGAAGAAGAAGAAGAAGAAGAAGAAGAAGAAGAAGAAGAAGAAGAGGAAGAAGAGGAAGAAGGAGAAGGAGAAGGAGAAGGAGAAGGAGAAGGAGAAAGGGGAAGAAGATGATGAGATTTCAGACTTTTGAACTATTGAAATTTATGTGAGTTTTGGAGTTTGAGGTGCTGCAAGGACCCTGGGATTGGGCAAATGTGTTTTGTATGTAGAAGACAGGGGAAGAAAGGGGAAGAAGAAAGAGGAAGAAGAAGAAAGAGGAAGAGGAAGAGGAGGAGGAAGAAGATTAGTTTTCAAGCAGTTTTTAAATTTCTAACTTGGCCGCTTTCAATTCTACCTTCTGAGTTTCCGTTCTCAATCCCTGGAGTCTTTTTTCCTTTTTCTTGAGAGGTAGCACTTGTTTTCAGCTGAGGATGTCTGTTTCTTGTCTGTGGAATCTTGGGGAGTTTGACAGGTTTATTGTGTGATCCTTCTGTCTTTTTTACTCTGAATTTGCTGCGTTTTTGATAAATGTCCAAGAATCTAAGAACATCTTGACCGTAGCCCAGTGAGACCCCAGTGAGACTTCTGATCTGCAGGGCCGTAGGACAATCCATATTGGTTTGGACAATTGCCTCTTTTGGAGTAGGACACTCTTAGAATTGGACTCAGGTGTGTAGACGTTGTTGCTGTGGATAAAGCCTGCTTCAGGGCAATGACGAGAACTGGCGGCTCGGAGCAGGAAAGAGAACGAGGAAGGGAGGAGACTTGGAGAGAACACACGCTGGCCGCCCTGGGGGTTTCCCGCGGTGTCTTACGTCTTGGCCTTGGCTTGTCCTTCCTCCTGCCCTCACTTCTGCCCATTTCCATGGTGGACTGCTGTCTTTACGTCTCCCCTGACTCAGTCTGCCTTAGGTCTTCCTTCTCTGAGCTCGCCTCACCGGACACTTGCTGTGTCACACAGCATTCTCTCTCTCACCTCCTTGGCACGCTCCTCCCTCAGCACTGTGCTTGCCCGTATTAAATCTCCACCTATGTTTATCGAATTAATCATGAATTGGTGAGTTCTTGTACACGATAAATTAAGTGATCATAAGTATAACCTCTGTTATGGTTTATACACTGTGTCAACTAGAGGGGTCTAGCAGCTTAACTAAGTGACTCAGCAGCTCTACATCCTGGGGTGTGGAGCACAAGCAGTTACCTGTTCATTGTGTCAGTTTGAGACAGTCAGAAGTTTAACTGAGAGACTCAGCAGGGGGCCAGGGTCCCTAGTTTGTGACATCCTCAGCCTGTGCAAGAGGAGGGCAGGCAGATGGTGTGAGTCTGCCTCACCCCAGGGGAGCAGCCTGCAGACTATCAAAGGCAGATGAGAGGGACTGAGTGCTGCTCCTTCAGAGGAGCTCCAGGCTCCGCCTTCAGCTTGGACGTCATCGCCTGCCTTCTGGCACAGACTGTTCAACTTCATCGTAGACTCTTCAGCCTTCGTCGTAGGCTCTTCAACCTTCCGTAGTAGATTCTTCCGTGTTCTATGGTAAACCCACTGGCCTCCTGATACGAACTTGCATAGGACACTGCAGTAAGCTCCAGCCCTTGGCCTGGACCCTTTACCCTCCAGCTCGCAGACACCCTCTGCATGCTCCTTTATCCAACTTTGTGGCTGACCATTGTAAGCCAATCTTGTTATTTCTTATACAGTTGTATGTCTTGTGTTATATCTGTTTCTCTAGTAAACTCTGAGTGATACAACCTCTTATCCTGGGAAGTTTTATTTTTCTTCTTTAGGTACAGTTCAGTACTTAGGCCTCTATTCAAATATTTGGTAAGATAAGCAGAAAGAGTAAACCCACAGAACAAATATCCATCAAATTTCAATAAAATTAGAGTTTCAGTGCACAGAATCTATTTGCTTACATGAAATCTTTCTCAGGAAAATGTTTGTAGATCATTATCCTAAGTTTCAAAAGTAAACTTCCAAATAAGTCCTAAGTTACAGCATTCCATGGAGAGGAAAAGAAAACATATTTATGAGACAGAACGCAGAGCTCTTCAGATTTCAGGAAAGAGGATGCTTGGGGGTGCGTAAACGCTTGGGAACTGAAACACACCTCATCGAAAGATTAGACACAGAGACACAGGAACTCGAACCAATTTCAATAAGCAGGAAGCAAAGTTTTCCCAAATAAACAGAAAAAAAAAAAAAAAGATTGGCTTTCTTTTTTTAAGGTGTCATGGAATCTTACTTCTTTGAACACAGTCTATTTTTAACTTTCTCACTTGTTCCTACCGATTTCCCCCAGTTCCTCTCAGCAGTCCACCCCTTCAGTAAACAGCATTTCCGGTGGCTTTAGCAGCCACGCAGTTCAGTTCGTTTCTCCCCTCCCTCCCCGTGCGCCGACTCCCACACTTTGTCTTCCTGTTCTCTGGCGGGCACTGAGATCCGCTTTGAGTAAACAGTACCATCTTGCCCAGCTGGGCATCCTTCATCCTGCACCTACACCCATCTGGAACAGTCTGGAACCGGGGAGACAGCACGGGGTGCTCCTGTGGGAGAGCCGATATCACAACAGGTAAAGTCTGCTCTTTGGAGAGTCTCCGAGACTCTCACTGGAGTCACCCGACCCAGCTGTCCTGAGGACAGCGCTCACTGATGGCGGAAAGCGCCTGCTCATCAGTGTTGGCCTTGAGTGGCATTCTGTGAATTAGAGGACAGTAGACCAGGGGCGGGAAACCCACCACCGGGCGAGTTGTGCCCGGATCGGAGGGAGTAGGATACACGTCAGTGCTCAAGGAAAGCTTCGCTAGGTCACAAAGTCAGTTTTGTGGCACAGGTCACTTCCTGACTGTGCAGGACACATTTTTCAGTTCACCCACCCACCTCACCTAGTGGCGTCAGGTTTATTCTAACTGAGACGCACCTGGAGGACAGCGTGGCGATAACTGGAGGCGCCTCAGGGCATCCGAGAACCTCTCTGACCCGCTTGCTGCAGTAGCTGGGGAAGGGCAGCCTGGTGGAGCCGTCTCGGCCCGGCGGGCTTTGACTTTAGCAGCTTGGGTTTAAACCACTGCATGGCCATTGATGAGCTGTGTGAATTTCCAGTCTCTGCCTCATTTTCCTCTTTGTGGCAAGAGGACAATAAGTGCAGCCATCTTTTAGTGTGGTCCCAGAGGAAAGTGCAGATAATGAAGATAAAATCAGTTATAATGTTTCCATATATTTGAGTTTTCCCAGTGTCTAATACACAGCTGCCAGATGAGCAGAGGGTTTCAGAATTACAAAACCCCTGTCACTGTAAGAAGACTCAGAAATTATCCACTGAAAGGAACGTAGAAATTTTCTGGTTCCTCTTTCACCCAGCGTAAGAATTTCTTGTCAAATTCCCAGATAGTCCTTTAGCATCTGCTTGGAAAATTCATGGAAAGGAGCAAACCACTGCAGAAGCTTTGTATTCTTTTGTGGTGTGGGTCTGCCTCCTTCATCCACCTGTTCTCTTCTATTTTTTAGAGAAGTAATAAAAATACCCACCCGCTTTGAGTATGGGATATGTTCGGGTAAAGTACTGCATGCTACATATTTACAATCTGTCTTGGTTCATCCTTCTAATAACCCAAAGAATTAATATTCTTAGCTCTCGGTCAGTTATAAAACACTGAGTCATAAAAGGGCAAAGTTCTTTGCTGAGGTCCTAAGTTAATAGGTTTAAAAATAATGAAGTGTTCTTAGCAGTAGGAACCCTTTACAATGCTTGGAAATGTGTATTAGTTTTCCATAAATGTTCTTTCCTACAGTGCTCAGTTCCCCCAGCAACTCCTTGTGTAACAGGAAAACTGTATTTCCTGTCACCTTTCTTTGAAAACTTAAAAAAAAATTATATTGTTGTTAAGTATGGCACTCAAAGATAAATACTCTTCTACCAATGATATTACCTATCCCGATGTAGATAATACTCTATTGTACAGCCTAAGACTTTTTGTGCAGTCGTATCAATATGTTGACTAACCTATAACTAGAGATTGACTAAAGCCTTTAATTTTTTTCTTCCCTCACCAGAGACCTATCGTACCTGGTCTCTCTGTTCTTGTGTGTGCGAGTGTATGTGTTTATTTATTTATTTACTTTTAAATCATAGCCTGTCCGTTCATTTCATTTTACGGTTTTCATCTCAGTGTTCTGCCTTGTCAAGATCATTTTGATTCTTAATCCTGTCATCTGACACATTAGCTCTGCCTTTCAGTTTAGTGTTATTCGCAAATTCAATAAGCATCATTTCGACGCCTTCATCAAGATGTTGGTAAAAATATCGAACAGGGAAAGGGCAAGCATACGATCCAGCAGTTGGGCACTGGAGACATCATAGTTCACGATGGGTCATCTAAGGAGTAAGGGTCCAGCCGTGGGAAATGGTACAGAGCTTCGCAGTCTCTAAGTCGCCTTCCTGTCACGTAATACACTTCGGGATCTGAGTCAGCCTGATGGGATAGACAGGGGGCTGAATCAAGGGGCATGGTAAAGCACCTGCTGTGTTCAAGGATTCGAGGACACCGCAGTCTGGTCTTCTCACCTGGTTCATAGCCAGGGTGCAGCTGAAGGGGCTTTATTCTTGGATCCACATGAAGCAGGATATTTGTGATCCCCCAGTGCCACGAGTTGTGTCCCTGCACCGTGGCATTCGCACCATGCTGTGTGTGACGCATCGCCTGTCCTGCTTGAGTGTCGGCTCCCCGAGGCAGGATTTCTTTTCTTCTTTTGCTCACTGTTATTTCCCAGGACCCAAAGCACACAGTAGATGCTTCAGTGGATGCTCAAACATGTATAAATAAATACTTAAAAACCCTAAGTCTGTCGAGTGTTCAAGAAATGTGTGTGCGGTACTTTGGGTTAATTTTGGATGAATTCCAAGGCAGCGAATGAGAACTGATCAATGTGAGCTCTGTGCTGCCACCGCCTGCCCTCTGCCGGGTCCTCCGTCACCCTCCTGTGTCTCTGACCTGGCATATGGGGGTGTTAGCAGTCAGGGGTTGCCAGGAGAATTACATACAGGGCACATAATTTATAATATTATTTTATAATGGCCACTCAGAGTTAAATACAAGAAAGTTCAGGAAATCTGTTCACAGCACTAATGACCTAGAAAATCCAACCGAGGGCCTGGATCCCACGGCAATGTCCTGCATGAGTCCAGCTGAAGACCTAGAGCCCATGACAGTTCTCCCCACAAGTCCAACTGGAGGCCTAGAGCCCATGACAATGACTCACACAAGTCTGTTTCACGAATCTTCACTGGGAAGACCCCAAGGTCAGTGGTGGAAACTAGAAAGTCTATGCCAGTGGGGTGAAGGATCTGTGCCAGTAGGCTGAGGGTTCTACACTGGAGTCAAGAAGTGATGCTTAAAATAAGGACCAGGGCTCTCCTGAAAAGTGCCATAGCCATCCTCTGTGACAATGAGGTCCCAAGTTCCTCCGTCAATGAGAACAGCCAAATTCATATCAGGAAGCCAGCATGACAAGCTTCTCCTGGAGATTGAACAGCACACGTCTTCCCCTCTGGAGCCAGGAAGTGATGCTCAAAGTAAGGACCAGAGCTCCCCCAAAGTGAACCACAGCCACTCTCAGTGACAAGGTCCCGAGCTCCTCTGATGATAACAGCCAAGTGCATATCAGGGGAGCCGGCATGACAAGCTCCTCCAGGAGAACCAACGGCTCCAAACAACAACACTTAGGAGAACCCACAATGCTATGCTCTTCCTTTCCAGGTCTCCTTTTATGGTGGCAGTGTGCCGGCCTGAACTGGATCTGCTGACCCATCTTTCCTACTTGACATGATACTGCAGCCATCCCAAGGTATGAGTCAGGAAGAGGAGGAGGAGGAGAGGGAGGCACGAGGTCTCTCGGGGCTGCAAAACGTGATGCCCAGGAACAGATCCTTCTTCCAGTGGGGTCTGCAAAGAAAGTTCCTGCTTAATATTATTTCTGAAACACTATATGCTTGCCCTTTCAGATGTGATTCAATATGACCTGAAGTGAAATACAGTGCATGCAAAAGAGAGCCCCGAAGATTTTCTTTTCCTGTTTTATGCTGCAGAAAAAGAAGTGACCTAATTATTGTTTTCAACTACATGACGGATGGTGTCCATCTGTTTTTCTCCTCCACCAGGAATAGCAGTAGAGGAAGTGGCTTAATCTGTAGCCTGTGCTTTGTAGTTGGAACATAAAGGAGCGTTTCCTGACAGTGAGTGGTGGGTTATGGAGTTTGCTTCTGATGGGATTTAGATCTCCATCTGGCCGGCTGTGTCTGATGTCGCTGTCTTCGAAGGTGATGGAGGTGGGTGCGTATGTAGGTTAAGTGGTCTCCGGACGATCCAGCTCCCAAGGCCATATGGTTCATTCTGTGAGGACAAAGAACTACAATGGCTTCGTGCTTTCCTGATACTTTTAATGTAGGATAATAAGCATTTTTAACTTATTGGAGAATACATTTAAAAGTAACTTCTAAAGTGAATGTTCTGCCCCTCCTAGGGTGTAAGAGGGCAAATCTTTGAATTGGAAAAAGATTGAATATGGTTTACTGGAATATATTTTTGGGCTTGTCCTAGGTGGAGTTGGTCCTTATTTAGTTGTGTTTTACATTTCTAAAATTGTGTTTGAATATGAAAGGAACACTTTTCATGTGGAAGAATCTGGTTTTAGATGGCACTGAGTAGCATATTTATTTTTTTTTAATGCCCACCATCTTCTTCCATGGATTGAAAGAAAAACCTTGTAGATTTTACAGTTGTGATTACTTACTAGCTAAATATTAGATCATGGTAACAGAAATAAAAGCAACCTGATGACCAAGTTATACAACACGGTTCTTGGAATCACATGAGAAAAGAATAATGGGAGTAGAAATACATAATAATAAATAAGGGAGGAAGACAACATTCAAAGTGACCTCGAGATTATTTTAGAGTTTTGTAGAAATACCAAAGTAGTGAAAATTCTGCTAAGCTCACATATGACACCTGCATAGAAATGAGTCTCTCAAAAATAAGTGCAAAATGTTAAAAACATGAACTTCTGAGTCTTGACAGGAAATGTTCCCTAAAGCCTGATATAGAGTACAGTTCTGGGAGTTGGCTGAATACAAATAACCACACCAAGATGACTATTAAGAATTCTGTAGGTGTTGCTTGCTTTCTTCAGTCTACCTTACACTGATTCATACAAGTGGAAAAAAGGACGATTTTCTATGTTGACAACAATCTGTTAATGATTTAGTCAAGAAATTTTGAAAGACTACTAAAGTTATGCCAAAGAAACTATATTAAATACTGGCATTTGTAAAATAACTTAGAAAATGTGAGTCAATCTTCAAGTTAAGTAGTTCTTAAATACACAAATAGATGTAAAATGTTTTTTGGACAAATCTAAAATAAATACATTGCTAGAGACTTTACTAGGGTGATTGTTTTTCCTTCCTACCTTTGTTTTACAAAAGGAAAGTGATTTAATGGTCCATGCAGAATAAACTAATATTTTTCCTAAGAATAAAAATTAAAAGTTTAAGAAATCACTATGTACTACATAGATATTAACACAAGTTCCTAAGAATTTCACAATTCTAGGGACCATTGGTGAGTTGCAGGAAGAATTTACAATCTATTTGACTGAAACTCATGCACCCATGAGAATTATGTGACTGTTACTCTCTGATTCTAAGGATTTTCTGCCTACATTTTAGTTGGCTTGTATTATGGTAGATACATTGTGTCAACTTGAGAAGTTTAGAAGTTTAACTGAGAGACTCAGCAGGGAGCCAGGGTTCTTACTTTGTAAATATCCTCATCCTGTGCAAAGGAGGACAAGGAGATTTAGTGAGTGTTACAACTGCCCTGGGGAGGGGTGGCCTGCATACAACATAAGGGAGGAGAAGAGGCTTGTTTCCCCCCTTTTTGCTCTGGCTGCTGCCTTGAAGTGTTGTCCCAGTGCCATGCCACGGCCTTGGAACCAGCTGATTATGGACCGAAACCTCCACAAACTGTAGGATAAGTAAACCTTTCCTTCCTTCATTTTGGGTGTCAGGTATTTTGTCCCAGCAGCGAGAGAAAAGTAAAAGTAACCAAGACAGCGTGGCTATCATTCCTTCGGTTCCAACATGAATATATTTTGCCTATATTTTACCCAATAAGATAAGGTTTTGTTCAGTATCTTGGGTTGATTTATGCCTTCATACCATAACACTTGTCCTTTCCAGTATAAGTAACAAATATAAAGCATGACACTTTCCTGCTCAGTGAAGGACGTTTACTTCACTGCCTCAGCTGTTGGAACACAGAAGTCTGGTTGTTGATGAGATCAGAACATTTCAGGGAGAAAGTGATAGAGGGTCCTATCTCATGTGTTTGAGAAAGAAACGGTTTCAGTGAGAGACTCGCTGAGAAATCATCCCATAGCATTAAGAAAAATCTTATTAGGCCACATTCAAACACTAACAAAGGCAGACTTCAGATCAAGAAAAGATGAGGCCCCTCTGAAAAGTTTCCAGAGCGAACTTATTCGTTATGAGACTCATCATCGTATGAACTCTTAACAACTAAGGAAATCTGCAAGAGTTGTGACACATAGCAGAACACAGCTAGCAGTCCGCTTTCCGGGGTCTCTGCCTCTTTCTGTTTGGTGGAGCCCCGGCCACACAACCAGCGATGACCCTGGCCTGGGTCCGCCACTCGAGCTGCACCAGGGGCTCCTGCAGGGCAGGCGTGGGCAGGGCCAGCACGCCCACTTCTCAGTGCAGTGCAGTTAGCTGCCTCTCTTTGTTTTAAGATAGAAGTTTATCTTTACTGATTCTGTAATACTGTGCGGACAAACATTGCAAGCCAAGAAAAATGGTTAGAGGGAGATGTTAAACAGTTGTGCTAAAATGAAGATTCATAAGTCATACTTTGAGGATTTTAGATTTTTAAAAATCCCTTTACTCTTTCTGTGCCTTCTCAGAGCCGCCGCTCGTGACCTCTCTCCCACCTGCGTGCTCCCCGGAGATGGCCTTGTCGGGGTGGTGGAGATGGACCATCGCAAGCTGCTTTCAGGCTGGGTCGTGGGTGCGACTGGAGATGGGCAAGGAGTCAAGATATTTGCTTCTCTGCCTCTCTCTGTGCAGAGGTGACTTGGGCAGATTTAATTTTTCTCACTGACGTTAGCTGCTTCTTTCAGCGTGGCTTCCCCTATATGATTCTGCCCTCCTCTATAATAACTGTCACCTCCCTTCTGCCCCTGGGTGTTGGTAAATCTGGGTTATGGAATCGTCCTTTGTGGGGCCCCACCACCCTAGAATATCTTTATAAATAGTCACTTAGTCATTATCTTGAGTGTTGAAATAACTTTCCTGAATTATCTTTAGGGTTCCATCTGCTTCCTGTTCAGGACTTGACTAAAATGCTATTTGAGCATCATTCTTTTAAATATAATAGAATCAGAATGGTTAAAAAAAATCATGTATATTCACTTTTTTTGGGGGTGAGGGCAGAGTCTTGGTATATAGTTCAGCCTGGCCTTGAACTCACTGTGTAGCTCAAACTGGCCTTGAACTCACAATGAGGTGATCCTCCTGCCTCAGCCTCCCAAGTGCTAAAATTACTGGCATGTGCCAGCATGCTGGGCCTTTGGGATCACTTTAATTTCTTTTATTTTTAGGAAGACACTATTCTACTTGAATGACAATTAGAGGGAAAGCATGATATTTATGTTTTACTATTATTGGATTAGTCAAGATTCTTTCCTTTTGAATTTGCCAAAACCCAATTGAATAATATTTACCAAAAAAGATATTTTTTTCTGTTGTGTCTGGAGAGTTCTTTGCTTTACCATTAAATTTTTTTCTGATTCAATGATTTTAATTTTTTCTATGCAGGTTTTTTTTTTTTCTTTTTTTTGACACAGGATCTCGCTATGTAGTTTGGGCTGGCCTTGAACTCACTTTGTAGTCCAAGATGGACTCAAACTTGTGGTGATCCTCCTGCCTCAGCCTCCCAAGTGCTGGGATTGCACTACCATGATTGGCATGGGCAAACCTTTTCTGTATGTTAGGAGAGGTGGCTACTGATATTCCTAACTAAATACACATCTTCATAAAGTACCAAGAGCCTTTGCTCATCAGAAATATGAGATTCAGGTAAAGATGTGGAATATTTATAGTAATGAGTGAATATAACAAAAATTAAAATCTGAATTTGGAGAAGTTAAAGAACAACAAGAATAACAAAAGAAAATAGACAAAGGAAAATAATAACACATTAAAGAAATTAAAGAAATTAAAGAAATTAAAGAGGGAGCCAAACCTATGTCGATTTCTTTAAATAGATTAATACAAATAACGGCCACAGTGCAGAGGGCAAGGGCGGGCTTCTTTCCCCCTAAGGTTAGATTTTCAGGATATTTGTAAGTCTGTTTAAGATAAGAGCCACAACTTTCTCAGGTGTTTCGGAGGTGCTCCTGACTCACGACGGCAGCGACTGTGAGGCCAAACTTACTCGAGCAACAAAAATAAAATAAGGCCGCAAGTCTGACATTTCCACGGGAGCTCATTAAAGGTGTGGCCCGCACCCCGCACTCACAGGTGAGCGCATGCGCCGACCACGGGCGAGGCTGCGGCTGGGACGGGAACCGCGTCAGCCGCTGTGTGCTGTGCCGGGCTTCCTCCTTAGATGGGTTTTCTTTGTTCTGCGCTGACTTAAGCATTTACCACAATTTTTAAAATTTGAAGATAAAAAGGAGCCACATAAACGAGCGTGAAATATAGTAAACGTGGAACAGTAAGACACTTGCCAACGCCGACACAGCGCTAGGGTTTTCCGGGGACAGTGCTCTGGGACGGCCTTCAGGAAGGACGGCCTCGTGGTCCCCAGTTCATTGACAGCAAGAGGGTCCAACAAGCCCCTGCCACATTTAGCTCAGCAGAGGATGCTGCGTGGTAAAAGCACACAGGACGCAGAGAATCAGGATCGGAACCTTTGTCACGGGCTGTATCCGATTCTGGAGGGCGCTATGAAACCGATCTCTTTCAGGGCCCCAACAGAGCCCTGAAGTCAGTCTGTCTTCACCAGCTAAGGGGAAGGCAGAGTGAATTAAAGCCCCAAGCCTCAGCTCTCCTCCTCACGGTCACCTTGAAGGGAGCACAGAACAGGTGGAATTCTAGGTGAACATCTCCCGGTCAGTGTTGAATTCTGGGAAATGAAACAAAGAACCTATTTGATGCTCATATCTTAAAAATTGCATTTTATAGTATGCAAAAATCTCAGCAATAAGAAGCTGTCAATCCCATTCTTTATTTAAGAGAAGAGCTTCTCTGACAAAGGAAAAACATTGGACGTTTCTTTGAATTCTTGAATTTTCAAACACCAGCAGCTTTTGGTATAGGATACTCCGTCGTGCCAAACACTGCTGGTTTAAAAGTGTTTAAGAACAGATTCAACAATTGTGAACTTACTTATTAGTTATTTCAAAGTAGGTACAAAAGGGAGGTAAAGTAGTATAAAACTGCAGTTTTCTGCTCAAGATGGCAGAAAACAGTATTTCAGTTTTCTGCTGTTTGAAATAGGAAAGGTGGCTTAGCTTTTCATGTATTAGAAGTATCTGAGTGTCTGAGGCGTGTGGGCAGATTTCAAGCACATTTCTGAGAACAGCGGGGGAACACAGAAGCGTCTGATGGATAACCCAGAAACCAAACTAGAGATGTGAGCTTGAAACTACACCGACCTCTCTTCTGACCCACACGGAAGCTGGACAGCTCTGAGAGCCCATTTTAGAGCAGTTGGAACAGAGCAGCTGGTCGGGTGCTGCCCGGGGAGGGTCGGATGGGATCAGCACTGATCCGGTCAGAGACTGCAAAGCCGTGTGCAGCAGACTTCGTGTAACTGGACACATGGGGAAAGGTTCAGAGTGCTTCCCGGAGGTGATTTTTACCCCATCCCAGGAAACAGGGAGAAAACTCCGAAGTGTTTCCAGAAAACAGACACCGTCTTGAAGAGAGGAACTGGTGCAGTGTTGCAGTTGTTAAGCCGGGGAGGGGAGCAGAGATGGGCCCAACGGTCCCAGGGAACCGAGATTTGGATAAATAGGGTGACTTTTTCTCAGAGCTGGTGTCACTGGGGGCAGCTACGTAGTAAGCACCGCCTGAGTTCCTCTAGAGTTTGTTCTGGTGCTCAGAACACAGTGAAAGGTAGATGAAGAGTCTCTCTCTCTCTCTTTTTCTTTTAATAAAACATTGAGAGAACTTGATTACCTTCCATGGCTTTTTGTGTTTCTTGTTTTAATTGAGTTTTCACTTAAATTCCAGGGTAAAGATACGAAAACCACGACCAGCATAAAAATAGCCTGCTGCTTCCCCATGTAAAGGTTCTTTATTCATGGAAAGGAAGAGAAAAAGAAATCTTATGTTTTTCACCTGTGTTGAGCAATTCAGCGGGTGATTTTCAGGAAAGGGTCATGCTTTTCTGTCTCACGTGTCTTCTAACGATTTCCTCCCTGGACGATTCCAGCGTTTTCCAGGTATGCTGCTCCTCCGCTGCACATAAACTTATTGTGGGTCCTGCTCGAGGTGGTGAGGACCGTGTGGAAGGTGGTGCAGTGAACCCTGCTAGAACCATCAGCTCAGGTGTCTTATTTCATCCTCTCCAACTTGCAGTGTGGACGGAGAGCACTGAAGACCTTTAAATTCGCTGAGGAGCACCGTCCTTCCTTTAAAACACACTTGGGGACCGGTACTAAAAGCCTGTGACCGGGGGCCAGAACCCAAGGAGCTCAACTGAATGCATCTGACCACAACGCTGTCTTCTGAAGCCCTCCCTGTGGAGGACCCTGCAGCCGCGGGGAACCTTCAAAGCCCTACAGCCTCATTCAGCGCAGCCTCGCTCCTGCGAAACCCTGCGGTGTGCTTCATGTAGGAAGAGACCTCAAGTCTGGTCCCAAGAACTTGTTGTTCAGTAAAATGGTTTATCCTCTGTCTCTGATCAGTCCAGCATGACATGTGACAGCCTGAATTTTCTTCACTCTTGGTGTAGCTTTGTGCTTTAGCACACGTTGTGACACAGCCATGCATCTTCTGCCTTTCTTCTGTCCCCTTTCCCTGGCGGTGTGGATTCGGGGTGACACGGCCCCTAGGGACTGGGGAAGGGGATGGAATCGTGTGGGCAGGTCGCGTTCTCCACCGGCTTTGGCGCAGACGGGGGAAGGGGAAGGCCCGGCCGTGGGGAAGCAGGGAGACCGGGCCGCTCCAGCCTCCCGTCCCGCGGTCTCTGCGCGCAGCACCGAGGCCTCGTTGCCTTTCCGCGTCCCTCGCCGTCCTCTAGACTCAATCTCTTCCCGAATGCGGGTTGAAGCATTTTCCCAGTAGTCCCCACGTTGTCCTGGAAACTCTGCATGGTAGGGGCTCTGCTGCCCCTGGAGGGCCGGCTGACCCGGTTTCCTGGTCAGCTGTTCCCAAGGGTGGGGAGTCCGTGGTTCGGGGTCCGAACCTGTCGCCTTCCCCGAGTCGTGCCCCGGCTTTCGGGGTGCGCAGCTCCTACCTGTGTGTGCGCCCAGCGAGGGTCACACCACGTCCTCTCCTCCACCCAGCCGTGCCCCTGTGCGGACGGGAAGGGTCCGGGCGGAGCCGTGGGCACCGCGGGGCGTCGAGGACGGGTGGGGCAGGCGGCGCAGCGGTCCGGGTCCTCCCCACCCGAGGGTGGCCCTGCGCCCCTGCGCCCCGTGTGCCTGCCGGGCACTCTGTCGCCTTCTGTCCTCCCAGGAGCCACGTCCTGGCCTGCATTCTTCCACAGACACGCGTGTTTTCCCTACTAGTATCTTCCGCAAGTTCTTCAGATAGTTCAGATTGGCTTTTTTTTGGGGGGGGGTCGTTAACATTTTTCTCATCTGTATTCTGAAACTTTAGAGCCCTCCCCAGTTACCGGCAAATCGAATGAACGAATTCATACCGAATGGGAATGGGCGGCCTAATAGCAGAGTTCATGTTTCTATTTGGGCCTGAAGGAGCCGAGGCTTTGTGACGGTCAGGCCGCTGCAGACCCAGTGAGGCCGGTCCCTTTCCACACACACCCTGTTGGGTAGAAGTTCACCGAGAGCAGCTCGAGATTACTGCCCTTGGGCTCTGGGTAGTGCTCAGGTGACCTCTTTCTCATTGCCTTTTCCTCCCACTTCACCTTGGGGCTGGCTGCTTTATTTATTTATTTGACTTTTATGCAGTTCAGGCTAGCCTGAAACTCACTTTGTAGTCCAGGGTGGCCTCTAACTTGTAGCAATCCTCCTGCCTCAGCCTAGCAAGTGCTGGGATTACAGGTGTGTGCCACTAGGCCTGGCTCAATTTATTTATTTATCTATTTATTTATTGACTGAGTCTTGCTATGTAGCCCAGGCTGGCCTCGAACTCAGCCTCCTGAGTGGGGACAGTTTGGGGCTTTAAACCTTCTGTGTACAATGTGAAGGCTTCTTGGAAGGTCTCTTGTGGGAAATGTTTTCCTTCTATTTTGATTATGCTATAGCAAATGACAATGCTAAATCCTTTGGGGGATCAAATGTAATATTTCAGAAAGAGAATTTATCTATTTTTTTTTTTTTTTGTCTTTTTGAGACAGGGTCTCACTGTGCAGTTCAGACTGGCCTTGAGCTCACTTTGTGGCCCAGGCTTGTCTTGAACTTGCAATGATCCTCCTGCCTCAGCCTCCCAAGTGCTGGGACTGCAGGTGTGCACCACCATGCCCATCTGAGAATTTATTTTATAATCAGATCAGATCGAGGTGGCGTAAATTTATGGGTATTCTTAATAAAGTAATTTTTAGTTCTTCATTTATAGTGTCAAATAGTGTCTACTTAGGATTATTAATAGATCAGGAACTAAAGTTTGTTTAGCTTTTCTATATAACATTCCTCATTATGTTTGAATTTAAGAGGGTATTTAAAATAAACCATGAGAGAGCGAGAGAGAGAAAGAGAGAGATGGGTGTGGTGGCACACGTCTGTCATCCCAGCACCCAGGAGGCTGGGGCAAGAGGATCACTGTAAGTTCCAGGCCAGACTGAACTATATACCAAGGCCCTGCCTCAGTGAACAAACAAATGAACAAACAAACAAACAAGCAGATAAACCCAAAAACAACGAGGAAAAAAAAAAAAAAAAACCAAGAGAAAACTCGAACACTTTCATTTTGGTGCCTGATTTTGTATCTGGTATTTTAAACAATTGTGGCTACTAAGGTCATTCAACAAAGGTTGATTAATCCCTGATGTCAAAGGAATCGGAGTTTTAATGCTCCCTGGAAAGGGGAAACTTTGAGCACTGCCGTTCACATGTTTTATGGTTTTATTTCCCCCCCAGTGCAGTGAATGAAACTCAGCCTTCACTTACCAGCGTCCATGGGACTTGGAACAGTCTGGGTATCTAGCAAGCAGGGCACCTAAACTGAGGTCATGGCTCGTGAGTAATGAAGCAGGCAGACCTCCCGCCAGTGAAATGGGTATGAGTAGTGCACACCTTTCCAGGTATTTGTTTCTGTGTCCATTTTGCTCACCCTGCCCATAGGATTCAGTTTTCCCTTCTCTCTTTTTAAATGGAAATGACTACAAAGTGTTCCTAGCTGAGAAGCTGAGAAATATATTTTCAAAAACAGTTTTTTGGGAAGAGACAAGATGGCAGAACAGTAAGCAGCAGAGTAAGCAGCCCCTCTAAGCGATACCATCCAGATGCTGGAATATAGCATCGTGGGGAAGACAAGAAGGAAGGAAGTGGGTCCTCTGGACTCAGGAAGAATCTAAAGTGAGAACTGAAGCCCACAGAAAGAGTAAAAAAAGAAAGAAAGAAAGAAAGAAAACTTAAACGAAGTGGGCAGTAGCTGGCAGCGCCTCTGCCCAGAGCCAGACCCACGATGTGAGAGGAGCTGCTGGAACCTGAGGACACACGATCAAGGTGCTGCAGCATGGGTGGCGACCCTGGAGGCCTCTGCTGAGAGAGGCAGCTTTGGAGGAGAGTGGCAGTGGACAGGGGGAGCAGGCCTGGAGGACTGGCTGACGGTGAGTGCAGGGGACTTCATCCTCCCACAGGAGAGAGAGATTGGCCGGGAGCCATTTTGGAGTCAGCTGGATGGGCCTGGGGCCGGGGCTGCTCCTGGCTTCCCTCCAGCAACTCCTAGCTGGGTGCAGACCCGTGGAAATTGCTCTGACTGAGGCCTGCCCCTGGGGGCATTCTGGGGGCCACCTCGGAGGGTCCCTGTGGGTAATCAGCTTCGTCTGGATGCGGTGGCTCCACACGCACTCCAGGGGTGGTAGCAGAGGATCCTGCTGGTGACCAGCCCAGCCTTGCAGGTGGCAGCCCGGTCCCTGTGCGCACCCCACCAGCCATCCGGGAGCCAGCACAGGCTGGGGAAAAGCAGCAGACAGTCCCGCACCTGCACACCCAGTGGCAACCATCAGATATCCATAGTCAGCACTGGCTAGAAGAACCAAACAGTCTCACTTCGGAGAAATTGCAGCCAGTGCGGGGAGTGCCTGGGTTCCCAGTACCCATTTGAACAGAAGACCCCAGGAATATGTCAAGACAAAGAAGCAAAAGGCAGTCTCTGGCCCCCAATCCAAGCAGAGCAAGTCTAGGAGATGCAAACGCAGAAGAGATTGGGAGTCCCACAACTGAAGTTTCTGAGGTGATGGCAACTGAAGTAAAGAAACAACTTCAAGGGGCTATAAAAGAAATTAGAACAGAAATACTAACTCAACTAAAAGAAGAAATGAAAAACATAATAAAAGAATTGCTAGGCATCTCTAAAGGAGATATAGATGAAAAAATGGAGCATAGGAAAATGAGGGAAACCGTGAATGAATGACACAAAAAAGATTTAGAATACATGAAACAGATTCAAAGAGATAACCAGGAAATCAAAAACTCCAATGAAAGTTGGCAAAACCACTTGAAAGAAACTGAAGATAGACTTTCAAACCTTGAAGACAGGCTTGCAGCTTGTGATCATGAAAGGAAAGATCTCTTAAAAATGGCGAGGAACCTGGAAGTAACAATTCAGCAGCTGTAAGACAACCCAAAGAAGCATAACTTAAGAACAAAAGATATGAGTGAAAAAGCAGGGGTCAATACAAATGAAATTAAAAGTCTATTTACAGAAATAATTTCAGAAAACTTCCCAAGCATGGGAAAAGGAAGTGACTTTCAGATAAGTGAAGCATATAGAACTTCAGCTAGCCATAACCAAAATAGATTTACACCCAGACATATAATAATCAAGATCCCAGAAATTCAACACAAGAACAGAATATTAAAAGCTGTTAGAGGAAAAAAAACCAGATCACCTACAAAGGAAAACCCATCAGAATCACAACAGACTTCTCAACCAAAACCATCAGGTCAAGAAGAGCTTGGAGTGAAGTATTTCAAGTCCTGAAAGAAAAGAACTTCCAACCCAGATTGATGTACCCTGCAAAACTATCTTTCAAAATTAATGGAGAAACAAGATACTTCTGTGACAAAGAACAACTGAAGGAATTTATGACCACCAAGCCACCCTACAAAGAATACTGAGGGACATTTTAGAGAGAGATAAAAAAAGACCACAGTTCCAGAAACAGTGGCAGAGGGATATCACCGAGCAGGGCAGATAATTGAATGGAGAAGAAAAGTGGGCAGCCAACGGCAGGAAAATAGCATGGCAGAGATGAGGCAGTGCATGTTGGCCTTAACCATTAACGTAGGTGGCCTTAGTTCACCAATGGAAAGAAACACAGGCAGAGTGGATCAGGAGACAGGATCCATCAATATGCTTTATACAAGAAACACATTAAACTTGAAAGGGGGTCATAGACTGAAAGTCAAAGGAGAGAGAACAATGCTGTATGTGACAGGGAACCAGAAAGAAGTGGGGGTAGCTTGCCCATTAGCTACATAATAGACAAGAAAGCTGTGGCATTTTTATCCAATGGAAAGCTACTCAGCTATAAAGAAAAATAACCTCAAGCCTCTTGTAGGTAAATGGATACAACTTAAGATCATGTTCATGGATAAAATGACCCAGAGTCACATGGGTGAGCATCATGTTATCTCCCTAGTACAAAAAAACTAAAGGAGTTAGTAGGATTCAAAATACACAATACATATT
>RJWM01002860.1:42512-121515 GCA_004363535.1 Dasyprocta punctata
TTTTTTTTTTTTTTTTTTTTTTGCGGCACCGGGGATTGAACTCACAACCTCGCGCCTGCCAGGGCAGGCGCTTAAGGCACTGAGCCAAACTCCCGGCCCTTAGACAGCTATTTCAAAGATAACAAAATACATTATGGTAGCCATTATTGATATCTGATCACCTTGATTTGAAACCCTGTATTGCTTTCATTGTTTTGTTTGGTGTGATTTTATCCTATTTTGGTTTGCTTGATAGTATTATGATTGATGATATAAGCAACTGCTTAAATGATAACATGAGGCATTATAGTAATCAGTGTTGTTTTACTACGTATTACTTCCATTGTTTTGTTTTTTATTGGTTTTATTTTGTACTATTTTGTTTGATTATATTACGCCTGATGATATGGGCAGTTATTTTGAAGATAACAAGAGGTATTATAAGGGGAAAGGAGGAAAGAAGGAAGGGAAAAGGAAAAAGACATAAATTTGTATATAGGTATACATAAAATAGTTAAAATGACTATACTACTAAATGCATTAGTTATTGAAAAAGAACAGCTAATACTCATATGATTAGATCAATTTTACATGTCTATCTCTGTTAATCTAAACAACCCCTTCGAAGGTAACGATACACAATATTACAACCACTGTCAAATTCCAATCATCTCACTTTGTAAACCTATAATGTTATTGTACTGGATTTGTTGTTGTTTTTCTCTTTTGCTTTTTGTTTTTCTTTTCTGTGTCTTTTTTTCTCTTAAATAAAAACATAAAAATAAAAAAAACAGTTTTTTATCCCGGTAGTAAAGAACACTGGATGCTTTCTCTCTCTATATGTATACCTCTGTATGTATATTGGTGTCTGTATCTATCTGGTAAAGGCTAGTAGTGGTGACCAGGTATCTGAAATGGGGGAACACTGTCAGATTCAAACTTTCTCATCTTCTCACAAGGAACCTAGAAGTGGGTTCCTGAGCCATAGGATGTGTGGCCTTGACAGCCTCCAGGAGGGCTGGAGGTGCTCCTGTCTCTAGAGTTTGTCCTTTTTTGTTTTTCTAATTGATCAATCTTGTCATTTTTACTTATTTGTCAATTTTGCATTTGTCCACAGTAATGACTTTTTATATATTTATTTTTTATTTTAAAGAGATTAAAAGAAAACAAAACAATAAAAATGATACAGGATTTCAAAACAAGATGATTGGAAAAAAGGTACAAAGACTATTGTGAAAGGGGAAGAAACTGCTCAACAGGAAAGAACAGCTGAGATGGGGAAAATAGAAAAGAAGAAAGGGAAATAATATATATATATATAGACACAAGATAGCTAAGATAATTGTATTACTAATTCTATTAGTTCATGGAAAGAAACTGTGAGTGCTTGCATTGTTTAATCTGTTTTGCATGCCTGCATCTTGCAATCCGAGTGACTATTTCTCAGATGCAGTGGAGTTTGTCCTTCTGTCCCTCAGACAGGCCCGGCTCCAGGCTTTGAGTGATTCAGGGGCTGAGTTGGCCCCACCGTGCACGGAGGAGAAGCCCTGGGAAGACCAAGGAACCCAGAAGCCTTAGCCCCTGGGGATCATGGCCGCCAGCTGGGGTGGGCACCCCGTCCTGCCTGTCTCCAGAAGCCTCCTCATTCTCCTCACTCTGGGGGGCCAAGCTGTCTGAAAGACGCACTTGCACATTTTCTAATCTCACTTTTTTTTAGTCCCTACTTCTCCTGGCTGGGATAGCTCATTCTATGGTATCTAAATCCTGCTTGAAATAGTATGATTAAGACTGCATGACTATATTAGGAATTAATTTTTTTATTCCTCAATGTTTGAATATTTAAAGATAAGGGCTACATTCAGAAACTGAATTTCTTTCAGGTTTACTTATTCTTCTGGACAGATCTGTACATATTTGAGAGTAACTTTAGGCCAGAGCACCAATTCAGATATTTTTAGTGCACGTCGGTGATGCACGGTGACTGACCGGGCACGGCCCGCACGCCGGCACACAGCGTCTCCATCAGCTTTGCTCCCCCTGGCTCCCTCGGCCTCCTCCTTCTCCTTCCTCCGTCCCCTTCTCTTCTCCATGGAGGTGGCCTCCCTATTTCCTAACATGGCTTTATTTTGCTTTTTAAATTGTTTATATTAGTTCTATTATGTTAGTAGTGCTGGGATCCAAGTCCTTGAAAAAGGCTAAGCTGAAAGGCCGACATGCAAGGTTCTGTCATGGGGGAGGGGAGGAAACAAGGTTTTTCAAAATTCATGAGCTTAACAGCGTAAGGTCGTGATTTTATGTCAGAGAATCCCGAAGTACAAGAGCACCGTTGGTTACATGCTAGGAGTGTTAGCTACATTATTTCACTTAATACCTAGGCAGCGGTAATTATGGTTCCCCGTGCTACATATGGGGTTCAGAGTTCCTAGGGCTTATTAAAGGTCACAGAACTTGTAAGAAGTGGAGCCAATATTTAATTGCTGGTCTCCCTGACTCTACAGTGCATATTCTTACCTGCTGTGGTGATTCACCGTGGCACCCAGCACAGAGTCAGTGAATTAAACCGCTGTACTATTTCTCTTCGTGATTTGTCCTAGCTCGAGTACACGAGGACCATTTCAGACCCTGAGCAGGGAATATGCACCTCGGTGATTCCAAAATACATGTTTAACATTTTAATGCCTCTTAAATTGGAATGCATATAATAATCTTTGGTGTTTTACAATTACTACCCACTAGGCAGCAATTGTGGTGTGATTGTTATTGCCTCAATTTATTTTGCTATATTTTATTTTTTATGTATGCAATAAAGTGATATAGTAAAAAACTCAGCTTTGAAATAAGATTAAAAGATGGATGCAACTGGAATCCATACACATAAGTGAAATTAATCAGACCAATGTGTGTAAACATTTTATTGTCTCACTAGTGTGAAAAAATGAACAAAAAAATAGGAAGTAAATGTACAACAGATATTGTGAATTGGGGAGAAACAGTTCAAAAGACCAGACAAACTGGATTGGGGAAAAGAGAAAGGAAGAAATGGAAAAGGAAAAAATACCTATCTACACAAGATAGGTAACATAGTTATACAGCTTGAAAAGAATGTTTCTTGAAAAGAATGTTTTGTGCTGTTACTGTCAGGATAAGATATCCTGCCTGTACCTAATACTCTGAGCAACAACTACAAAGATAATACATAATGTATCAACTATTCTAATGATCTAACTAACCTGTTTTGAAACTCGGTTTCATTGTTTTATCTGTCTTTTTCTCTCTTTTTTCTTTACTTCTTTAAAATAAAATAAAAATAAAGTGTAAATAAAAAAATTTAAATCCTCAAAAACAAACAAACAAACAAACAAAACCCTTAAAATAAATGTAAGACTCTTTTAGATGATAAGAAAATACATTGTTACTATTTGTCAGTGTTTTTCTTTCTTAGGGGACATAAAGCAGTGTGTTCCACACCTTTGATTCAGTGCCGGGCAGCTGGTGCCACACCTAGGCAGTGGCCACACAACCTGCTCCAAACAACTCCCTTACTGCGTTTCTCCTTGTGCCCATGAAACCGTAAAGGTCTTGCCAAGTGCATCCTCTCTGTACCCTGACATCACCTATTATAGTGCCGTGCAAGTGACAGATACTGAATAATTCGTGTTGGGTTGAATATGAAGTGAGACTCATTTTCTTATGCTTTCCTATAAGAGAAATTCCAAACAAGAGTTGGAAAAATGTTTGGAGCAGTGTTAGCCCTGCTGTAATTATTGTAGGACCTCCTGTGCTACTGACCTTCCTGGAAATGCCATGCTAATTTCAATGTCTTAATCACGGGGGGCACTGGCTTCCTAAGAAGAGGATGCTGTAGGGAGGTCAGGGATTTTAATGTGCATTTTGACCTCAATGACATCTTTAGGTAAATCACTTAACCAGATCTGGAGCTGTATACTAGAAGAGTAAGAAACAGTCCTCAGAGCTACTGGACTTGGTCAAAGTATTTGTGACTGTTAGTGACACTGTAAGTGCAAGATCATTCGAAGAGCTTTAGAAAAGGCCCTGAGTGTAACAGAATACATTACTGTAAATTCCATTGTCTCTGCGTCTGCAGCTTGCAGTCTCCAACAAGCCCCAGCAGAATGGGGAACCCCATTGTTTGAACCTTGTTAGCACTGCCACTGTGCGACTCCTTTCTCCTTGAAGGTCTCCTCGGCAGGGTCGTCGCTAGGGATACATTGGTTTAATGAAGGAATAAGTCAACAGATTTTGGTAGATGTATACAGTAATGTTACTTTAAGGTTTTTTGTGATTTATAACTTGTGCCTTTACAATTTAACTTTTGAATTGTTTATTGTTTGTACATAGGCCAACACTGGATATCTGTATATGGCTTTGTGGTGTATATGACCTTGCTAAACCTGCTTGTCAGTTTTATTGATTTTTATGTAGATTCTTTGTAAATAAAAAAAAATAAATGAATAGAAAAGCAGAACTAACAACTGAAGTAGAATTATACCATAGATTTTCTTCTTGTAAGATTTCATAATCCTTTGAAAAGGTAGAGGCTTGTGAATACTTTATCACTCCCCAGGGCTGAACTGGGATTAGAAATCAACGTACTAGTATTATATTCTATTTTAAGAACAGTCTTGGCTCTTTGTCTTTGATCTGGTATACTTGAAATACTTGGACAGAAATAATATCATTTAGCATTTGAAAATTTTCTACCAGAAACTGTGCATTTCCATACCACGAGTCACTGTGTATCCAGTAGTGTTTGGAAATTGGGCTTTTCTTTTTATTAACACTTCTGTTTTTACAAGTGCCATTAACCACGCATATAGTCTTCATTTAAAAATTATTACAACAAAATTGCTTATCAGCCTAGCAAAGTGTATTTTTAAAAACAGAGCTATAACTCGGACGTCTGAAGTGCGTTTTAATCCTTGTGAACGAGCTTCTCTCTTCTCAGAGTCTGAGTGGTGCTGGCAAAGGTAAAATCATTTTGGTTTTCTTTTCTTTTTTTTTTTTTTTAAAGAAAAACCAAACTGGTTTTAGGAGTATGATACATTGCCGCTTGGTGGCACTCTTTACTCATTTAAAGGAGGTTTGATGATGAGAGAAAAATCTGTGTTTGTAATAAAGGAAAGTGACAATCCAGGGAGAATTTCAATAGTCTAATTTTAGACCGAGCATGCAGGTGTTTTGGAAGGCTGATAGCCCGGCTCTGGGGTTCGGGGAACTTGCTGGGTGCTGGGGGTTCATGGGATGCCACTTGGGTTATGTAATGCATTGGGTTTGCATATTATGATGTTTGTACTCTGCAAAATTTGGCATATTAGATTTACCTCTTTGATTTTCTTTTGTCTGCGTTCTGGAAGGCATGGTGTTTAAAACCTGACCAGTTTATAGACAGTAAATACATAATGAATGATTTTGCAAAAGAAGGTTCTCCTTTTAGGAAATAACTTGGATCATTAAGAATTCAATAAAGTCATCCATGGCAACTGCCTGGTGACTGGATAGCTGAGTCTTATTTACAATTAAGATTTAGAGAAAGGTAATCAGACAGCACTGCCGTGAGCCGGTGTGCTGGGTAAAGAGCATTTTTCAGGAAGTGCAAACTGGGGTTTCGGCTCCCGCATTCGCAGCGCACGGGGTCGTGGAGTGAGTCAGAATGCAAACTGTTCGTGGCCACATCCTGGCCAGCTGTCACTCTTGCACATGATCAGCCACCACGGCAAAGGTTTCATTTGACATCCATCATTTTTAATAGAACATTAGAAAGGAAATTATATTAGAATAGCAGCCCTGTTCTGGCTATGCATAAAAAGACTTAGTGCTAACCATTTTGCAGCGTTTGGGGTTGGGGTGCCTGTCTTCATTAAAATCTCAGAGTCTGGGCAGCCGTCCCAGCCTCTAGCATGAAGAACCTCCCAGAGCGTAGCCCATTAGTGAGCGCAGTTCAGCTTCATCAGCTGCAGCATCAATCACACTCGGGATCCTTACAGCAGGTCCCCACCCAAGCCACTCCACTATGAAAATCTGTCCCACGCAGAGCTAGCACCCCTCTGCATTTGAAATCCTTTTAGACAACCTCATTGACTCAAAGATACTATGACTCCCATGTTAGTAGATGAAATTCCTACAGAAGCAATTGTCCACATGGGAAATTATCTCTCTAGTAGAGCCCAGGAATGAACGGATTTACAGAGTACCCAGCTGATGGCTGAAATGCAGTCTTCCAGGCCTTCATTAAGGGTAGGTATTAGCATAGGCCGTCACTATGTTTACCAAGCTCACTGGTTGATTCTTAGGCTTACTAAAGTCTGAGAGCCACAGTTGGGTGAGGAACAATTCTTGTGACTGTTAAACATCAAGCGTAACTTCTGCCCCTCACAAGATGTGTTTCCTGCTGTTCCACCTTAATATTGAGTAAGTTTCTAGTTTCAGTCACTCTCTTTGGAACCATGGACAGAGACTTAGAAATATGATGCATATCAAATATCACAGAAGAAGAATAGCAGCTTAAAACTAAAATTACAGATGTGTATCCTGCTTGAAATTTTGATTTATCAGTAGTGCATTTTTTCACAATTATTGCATGTTGTTTATAAAGTATCCAAGGATAATATTTAGGAATAGTACTTCCCCAAGGAGCTAGCATTTATTGTTCATCCATTCTACAACAGATTCTTTATATTGTAATATTTCAATGAAACCAAAATTGTGTTGTTTGGCTCCCACTTATCTATGACATGAAATGGTGTGAACGCTGTCTGTGGTACCCAGTAACATTTGTTGGGGTTACTTTGCTTACTGTTAACAAGGGTTTTTCAGGAACATTTGGATTCCTGTTGTTAAGGTACACTTTGAAGGCTGTCGAAAATCTCCACACCATTTTTAATTGCATCTTTTTTTTATTTTGAGGATTTTGTAGCAGAGGGGATATTTTTAGGTACTTCCACAGGCTGCTCTTATCTTTCCTTCTGTGAGCCCACAATAAAATATGGCCTTGAGCCAAAACGTTTCATCATTTATCTCCCCTTTAGAGTTTCCACCATGTTATCTCTTAAGCTACTTGTAAAATTTTATGTTGCTGGGTAGACAAGATGTGTGTGCCGAAAATGCCCAAATAGGCAAAGGGCCACAGAATTGTGCAGGACAGAACGTGATTTCAAGTCTTATTTCTTCATCCTCTACTTCCAAAGACGACTAGTCTGCCTTCCAGGGGACTGTGCAACTGGCACGGACTCCAGGAAGAGAAAGAGATGGGCCTCTCGAGAACCCGCCCTGCTAGGTCAGAGTAGCTCCAACCAGAAGACAACTAGTCTGCCTCCCGGGGGACTGTGCGACTGGCGTGGACTCCAGGAAGAGAAACATGCACCTCCCGTATGGGCACGGGCTAAGAATCAAGGACAACCTCTCCCCTCCCCCGACCTCCCATAAGCAACCTGCTGGTTCAGAGGTCTGGCTAAATTGATAGCAACTAAGGGACATAAAGCAACTAAATGCTGGTATCATTTGGTTGATTTTGCAGGCCCTGGGCCAGCAGCCTGAGCATCTCTTTGGAAGATGACAATAGGCAATGTAGCAAAAATGGGGGATTCTCTTCTGTCTTGTCTCCGAGACCCAATATTGTTCTCATTGTTTTGCTTTATTCTGATTCATTTTTTTCGACCTTATTTCATACTCTGTTTTTATTGGTTTTATTGTGTTTTGTTTTTGGCTTAATTTTACTATACCTGTTGGAATGGTCAACTATTTTGAAAATAACAAGATATACTATAGTAGCTGTTGTTTTCATAGTATCTTTTTTAGAAGTTCTGTACCAGTTCTACTGCTTTGTTTTGATTGACTTTGTCCTGTTATGTTTTATTGGATTTTATTATCTTTAAAATAAAAAAAAAATCCTGTATTTCCAGGAAGACATTCCATGTGACGTTTACCAAGAACAAGCATCACTCTGCCTTGACGATCACTACAAGTGGTCATAGTGCTCCTGCTTCCCAAGACTGGTGGCCAGGAAATCACATAAATTGAATGCAAATGCTCCTTTTTGATTCTTAAAAGAAATTAGTTCTAAGAATGAGTACCGTCGTGTGATGTGAATGGAGCGAACACTCCCAGGTCCATCAGCATTCTGTTCTGCATTCCCAACCTATTTGTATGGAAACCGTGTTCCTAATAATTGAGACTGTTTGCTTCTATCATTTTTCTTTGAGGCTTGCATACTGATGGTAGCTGGGAATTAATAGCTTCTGTTGTTCCAGTTCCTGCTTGCTAATGAGTGTCTAAAAGCAGTTTGAGAGTAATTTGAATGAGATCTCCTAAAACTGTCCGCTTTGATATCTATAGTATATATAGTAAATATAATCTATTAATTGTCCACTTTTAGAATGGAAGTGAGCTGAAGCAGTAATGTTGCTCAACCCTCTAATTTTACAGAAAAGGAAACAGGTTTAAGGAAACCAATTTTATTTTTACTGTAAAAGCAAATTTACAGGTTTACATAATAAAATGCTGGTCATACACACTGCACAGAACTGAGTAAAGCTTGAATATTCAGGCATATTCTTCATGGTTGAAAAGTCTCAAGCTGCTTTTCATTTTGTTTTATTGTCTTCTGATTTCTTTCTGTAATTATCCATATTGAAACTGCATTTCTCCAAATGAGATATTGGTAAAAGCTCTTGTTTTCTCCAGTTGTTTTTACATTAAGAATCACATTTACAATATACATTTATTCTGACCACCCAAAAGGACATTGGTTACTAATATCCATTGCAATTCACAGTAGTAATTCTCACAGATTTTCTTTTGAATATTTATTTTGCCTTGTCTTGGACTGAGAGAATTTGACTTTGAAGAGGAGATTGCATATAAAATTCTCCATTTAAGACACTTTGGCTGTGCTCTTCTGCTTCTTACTATACCTGAAAGAAGTAGCAGGGAAATTAACTCATTATTAAAAGACTGGATGGACTCTGGTTGCTGACACACAGCATTGTAGTACTGCTGCCAGTCTGCCCAGGGTTCTTTGGTTCGATTCAGATGGAAATCATGAATTGGCAAAGCGCAGCTCTGTGTCACCATATGGCACCAGGTAATGCTGGAGGCCCACTGTTGAAACAGTCAGCTGCTGGTCACTGCCACTACTGGCCACCACTGCCCAATGCCGGTTTATGGTGGACACCATAGGTCGACTCTACCGGGAGCTAGTTTCTGCTGTTGGTCTTTACTAGCTGCTGGTCTCTAGAGCTCTTCCATGCTCATAGGTCTGAGTGTTTTTCCCTCTTTCTTTTGAAACAGCTGCTCTACCCACACTGCTCAGGGGGAAGGCTGAAACTTTGCTGGGAATGTAGGGCATGCAAATAAGGGCCCCAGACTCCCCTTCCTGATCTCAGCCACTCCAGGGAGCTCCCTGCCTTCTTGGAAAAGGCAGCAGAGTGTTCTGAAGTGGTGGGAGTCGGGGAGGAGCGCCATGCTGCCCGTCTTGCTGCACTCATGTTGGAGTGGAGAGTGGAGGTTTGTTAGTCAGGGGGACACAGCAGTGTGTCCAGGGAGGACACTGAAACCAGTTGTCCTGGCCCATTGTTGGGGGTTGAGGGGGTGCGAAGGGAGGTCAGGGAGAGGGGTGCACTTGCTGCCAGCAAAGCCACTGCCCCCCTTCCAGCCCTTACAGGGAAACATGAGAGAGTCTGAGGCAGCTTGGCCACGTCACTGAGATTCTCCTTCCTCTCCCTGGAATTTCTGCCTCTGCTCGTCTCTTCATCTTTGCTGTTTTCTTTTTAACTGTGTTGCATGTCTTTGTTTCTATTCAATAAGTTTTTTTTATTCGAGAGAATATTAGAGATAATCCTAGCCAATCACATATCCATTGCGAGAATCACTTCTATAGTACTGGTGATAGATAAAGTTCCAACTTGTGTTTGAATAGGTGGAGTAAAGAATTATTCACTACTTTTTCAGGAATTTTAATGTTGGACAATTCTAACTGCTCAAAATTATTTCACACATGGCATAGTGAGAATCATTTCTCCTGTAATGTTCAGCCTTTTGGGGGTATTTTCAAAAATTATTCAAAATAAATATGACTTTTGTTCTACACGGTAACTAATCATAAAACATTTAGTTACTTGTAGCTCCAATCATTGCCCTAACCCCAGCCAACCCTGCATTAGCTTTTCACTGTGGTGACAAAAATAACCTGAGATGAACAACTGAGAAGAGGAAAGGTTTATTTCAGCTCCTGGTTTCATGGCCCATGGCTGGCTGGCTCCATTGGTCTTAGGTCTACGGCCAGACAGACACACGAAGCTGGGAAGGTGTGGTACAGAAAGCAGCTCATTTCACGGGAGTCAGCAAGCAGAGGGCCCTCGAGGAAAGGCACGGGGGCCAGCTGTGGTCCCCACACTCACACCTGCGTGATGCGCTATGTGACCTAATCCCTTCGATGAGGCCTGCCGCCTGTCTCCACGACCTCCCTAGTGCCATCCACTTAAAATCTCATCAGTGGCTCCATCCACTGACCAGTTTAGAGCCCTGATCATCTCATCGCCTTCAGAAAACCCTGTCTCTGAACACGGAGACTTTCGGGGGACAGTTCAGATGGAGATCGTAACAAACCCATGCACAGAAACACACTTTTCTCTCTGCCAGCCCAAACAGCTTCACAGTCTTCGCGGGGCACTGCGGTTCATAGATTGTCTGTCCACCAGTTTACCCCTTGAGGTTTTATCACAATATATTAGCTTCTATCTGGAAAAAATGCATGCGGAGTTGAACACAGGGATTTTCCTCGATCTGAAGGTGATACTCAGCCGAAGCGGAAGCTTATGATCCCCCTTTTCTGTTCAGCTGCTTGCTTGGTGAAGTGGGCACTGTCAGCACCAGTGGTCCTAGAGTCTCCCCTCCCCGGCTCCCTCTGCACAGAGACGGAGGGCGCGCGTCCCCTCACTGCGGACTCCCACAGTCGGTGGGTTGGATATCAGGCTGATAATCGTTCATTTTCACTGTTGAAAGAAATTGAAATTAATTAGGTTGATTGGCACGGTCATTTATCCAGCCTCGCGCGGTGTGAGGTGCCAGGAAGCCCGTCCCTCCTCCAAGTGGGACGGCAGGGAGACAGAGTCAGGGCACCCTGGGGCCACGTAACCCCATGGGAGCCGCGCCTGGGGCCGTGGGGACCGGGTGGCAGCTCCGCCGTCCGCAGCCCACAGCTGAGGCCACCGGCACTCGTCGGGTCCCCTGTCCAGATTCTGTAGCTCTTTCCCCAGTCCGCGGTCCGCAGTCGCTCTTCACGTGGTTCCCGATTCCCCTGGGCTTGCCCGACCACTCACACGCGTTTCTGCTGGGCGCAGGCTCTCTCCCAGCCACGTTTTGTGGGCACAGTGGCATTCTTTCCTTCCGCGCTGCTGTTCAGCAAGCCGCTGCCCCAGGGCAGTAGTACGCCATTTGTAGAAACCGAAGTACTTCTATCTTCCGTCGGTGTCTTCCTTCATAAAGCAGATGTCAAAATTTTTATAGTTATGTTCCACTCAAACTTTTTTCTTGTTTTTTATTTTGACCTAAACTTTAATTTTTTCTTGGCATTACAGAAGCAATTAAACGTTGCAGGCCTCGTCCGTGTTCTCGCTGCTCCTAGCAGAAGCATCAGCCTTCCACTGGGGACTCAAGGCCGGCTGCAGGCGGGGCCCACAGAGCCGCCCCCGCCCGGGTTCTTCTCCCGGGGTCCCGGGCTGTGCCCTGCGTGTGGGGCAGGACGCATCCTAAGTTCTCCGATGCCCTACGTCGGTTCTTTCACATTTCGTGGCCCGTCACACCCCAGATGTTTACTAAGTAGCTGTAAACATCCGCCTCCCAATTTCTTTTTGTTAAAGGAAATAAAAAAAAATGTACCTTGATATCTAATTTAGAATTCAGGATTTATTATGATCATTTGGAGTTAACACGGATCAATTAATAAGTACCCGAGGAAATTTTCTTCTTTAGTTGAAATTTTTTTCGTGTTCTGAATCACTCATACAAGATCAATTATGAGAGAATATGAAAGTTACAGAGAAGAAAACATAGATCACCCAGAATTCCTTCACACAGAGAAAAAAGTATTTTTTGTGCTTTTTATGCATTAAATTCACTTATGCTTTTAAACAAAATTAAAATAATTTGCTATACTCTCTTTTACTAGTTCTCTCCACTTAATGTTACACAGAAAATGTAAGCTCACATTATAATTTTGTGAGGCTGAGACTATAATGACCACATTGTGTTTCTTTTCTGTAGATGCAGCATTTCACTCCACCTATCATCTATTTTGGGTACATATAAGTTGTTTCCAATTTTTAAAAGGTTACAGTCAGGCCTGCCAAGCTTATTTATGTTTGTTATTCTTTAATTGCTGCTGAAAAATTCAAGAGCTTGACAGGTGGTGCTAAACAGGAAATTTGATAAATGTGGTAATTATTATCCTCATCAATATTCCTGTTTTTTTTTTTGGTATTTCTAAATGTAGACTTTTAACATTGAAAAGATTGTTTTGAATTAAAGACATTGGATATGAAGACAAATCAAAGATAGAGGCAGTTGTTTCAAAAATCAAAATTTTTATAGGACTGAATCTTTTAAAATGTTATAATAGTTATGTTTTGGCAGTGAAAGTCTAATTTGGCTATAATGAATGAAAGGACTTATCAAAATGACCCTAGTTTTTCTCATAGTTTCAATCATTGGAGGAACTGTTCATTGCTTTGTGTGCTGTGTCTAGTAACGGTTGCTTAAGAAACAAACCAAAACAATACAAAATGACAAGATCTATTATGAATTGGAAGTGCATTGTGATAAATCTATTAGGCACTGTCTACCATTTGAAGAAGAAAGATGGGTTGATTCCAGCTATTAAAACTGAAATTAATGCATATTTTATGGACTCTTCCACATTAAGGGGAATATTAAACTTACAGATGGCCATTTCAGGTTTTACACAGCAATTTACAATTTTATTTTCCTTCCTTCATGTACCATGGGTGTGATGCCAGCAGACCCAGTGTGTTCCACGTATGAAATTCCCAGCCTCAGCAGCTTGGGAATGAAGGGTCTGCTGTCTAAACTCTTCCCGGTGTTCGTAATGTAAAGTTGGTGAGGCTTCTGCTTTGTGATCACGGCAGAATTCATGTGGTTCACAATGTCCACGGCCCGTATAGCGCGCTGACCTTCCACCATGCTCCAAAAATATTTTATACCATCTTGCAAAGTGCTCTTTCACATAAAGAAAGTTATAGCCATGAATAAAGGTAAAAGAGGTGAAGTATAATTATATGAATGAATTAATCCATGCACTGATTTATACTACAGAAAAATAAAAATGGCAATGCTTTTCCACATAATATGGACTGAACTGCATTTCTTTTTAATGTATCCAGGCGCCAGCCATTGCTTTCCCCCTTCACAGAATGTAGCTCTTTGTTAAGTAACTTTTCTCCCTGATCACTTGGGAACATTTCCTGCAGGATTCAACCTGGAGAGAAACTGATGCAACAGAGGACTGGACACATAATGACAAAGACACAGTAAAGTAATGTGGATATAACGAATGATGAATTTGTGGATTTGGAGGTTTTAGTCATTGTACAAATTCAAGAGGCTGTTTCAGCAGGGCAGTACCAGAAACAGTGGATGCAGGATGGGCGTGAGTTGGACAGGCTGTTCAGGGAAGGGCTGAGATGGGGGAATAGTAATTTGAATATAAATTGATGATACTGTGTTACTAGGAAAGTGTTTTGTTTGACACATAACCTGGCGATAGTCAACGTTAAAAAGCCAATAATAACAACAGCAGTTGTAAGCTTATAACGCAATTACATATCTTAGACCGTTTATGTATATAATCCTTAGAAAAAATGGGCAGAATGCTATTATTATCTTAAAGTTGGAATGAATTAAAATCTGGGGTGGCAGTGGAGGAGTCAGGGGTGGAACGATTAAGTTATTGCTGCTATTTCTAGCACTTCTGTAATCCCCGAACCATGCTCTTCCCAGCAGACTGTAATAATTGGGCAACCAGTGGATTAGTGTTAGTATCTGGAGACTGTAGTTTATGTCTGATAACTTCTGATTCTTTCTTTTCTTTTTATTTTCTTCCCAATTGTAGAGTAAACTCTTAATCACCCACAACACATTTTGTCCTCTCATGATTGACTTGGTGTGGTTTATTGTGACAGATTCTTGCTGGTGAGCAATGTTGGCATTACTCACTGGCTGCTAAACCTCCAGCAAACACACGGGGATGCCCCAAGGGTAATTCTTGCATTGCTGGGGTAGTCGAAGTTCTATAGCCCATATAATTTCCAGAGTAATTGTTTAGGTAGGTTCTTTTTACATGTCCTAGGTTATCTTCTGGAGAGTTACTAATCATCATTAAACTTATAATTCTCAACCACCAGTGCAGACTTTGTGGAGCTGCCCTGTATGAAGCAACTTCACAGAAAATCAGTGCTTGCAACCCCATTCATCATGAGCCTGTGTGCGTTTGGGGGACTTCAGGCTTGCAGACTGTATTTTCAGTTACTGTTTGCCTATCTCTCCCAAATGGCAATTATTCCAGACTTTTAAGCCTGAGGTAGAGTTTCTTTGAAAAATTCCAGTCTAATATCCTGAAGGACCTCCCTGAGATCCTCCCAAATTATTTTTATATGTGATATAGTATCTGCATTTCACTTCTGCCCAACCCAAGCACAGGTTCCAAATTTGCTAAAATTCCTCTTAGCTGTTTTCACATGGTGGATAAAAACACTGAAATTTCATTTTTGCTTAAATGGATTGCAAATTTTGGCAAAGTGATTACTCTTTACTCTTGCTTTCCTAGTTTAAAAATGTGGAAACTCACCTCTGTAGAGTATTTTGAGGATTCCAATAAATAATGCAATATGGGCAAAGTGACTCAGTGAGCACTTAGATATATTAAACATTCAATAAATGGAAGTGCTTATTGGTCTCTAGAAACATGAAGTCCCCCACCTTCTCTTGTTTTGTTGTTTATTAGGTGTAGACTTTGACGGGGCACAGAGCTAATAAGAGAAACAGCGGGCCGGAGAGTAAAGGCTGTATCACAAGGTCAAGGGACAGAACGACAGGGGAGAGTGTTTTGCTTCAACAAAATTCCTGAGGTTGAGTACCCTACAAAGAAAGAAAAGAGGTTTATCTGGGTCGCAGTTTGGGGGGCTGCAAGTCCAAGGTTAGGCAGAGCCTTTGTTTTTCTCTGGTGAGGGGCCCCTTGTTTGCTCCACACCATGGAGGAGAAATGGAAAGAGAACTGGCGGAGTGCCCAAGGAAGATTCAGGGAAGAGGCCAGGCTCCTTAGAGCACCCAGCGTTCCCATCCTGGTCTTGCAAAAGCTGTGTCCTCCCTTCTGTTATGGTGGCTACACTGTGTCAACTTGAGGAGTCTAGAAGCTTAACTAAGTAACTTAGCAGCTCTACATCTTAGGGTGTAGAGGACAGGCCCTTACCTCTAGGATGCTGTTCATTGTGTCAACTTGAGAAGTTTAGAAGTTTACCTAACTGACTCAGCAGGGGGCCAGAGTCCTCACTTTGTAAACATCCTGAGCCTACCTAAGAGGAGGGCATGGAGTTGGTGGGCATGCTATGCACACTGGCCTCGGGGGGGTGGGTGGTCTGGTTACAGTATAAGGGAGAAGAGGTTTCTCTTCCTGTCGTTGCTTTTGCTGTCTTCCACCACCATGGACTGTTACCCCTGTGCCATGCCACCCTGCCTTGGAGCCAGCTGATTATGGACTGAAACCTCCACAAACTGCAAGTGAAATAAACCTTTCCTTCCTAAACTTTGGGTGTCTTGTATTTTGTCCCAGCAAGGGAAAAGTAACCAAGACACCTTTTAAGGGTGATGTCCCCTGTGACCTAATTACTCACTGCCCCTTGGCCACATGTCTTAGGTTCCATGATGTCTCAGTGTCACCATCTTTGAACCAAGCTTCTAGCTCATGGACTTTTGGGGGACTCATGAACTTTACCCAGACCCTAGCAGACAGAGGGAGCAAAGGACAAAGGAAGAGGGAAGAGGTGAGGAAAGGAGGAAGAATAGGAGAGAAAAGAGGAAGAAGCAGGGTGAGGAGGAAGAGGAGCAGGAGGGAGGAAGGACTGTGCCTCAGTTACAGAGGTCTGGACGCAGGCTGCAGGCACCTGTGAGACGGGCAGGCGGGGCGAGGGGTCATGCAGGTCTTCATCACCTTCCATTTCTCAGTTGTGTGTGTGTGTGTGTGTGTGTGTTTGTGTGTGTGTGTTTGTGTGTGTGTGTCAGGTGTAGATTATGCAATTTAATTGGCAGGAAAATTGGGGGACTTACAGTAGGCTAGAGAAATGGAGAAGTCATGGATTTGTGATTTAGTGATGAGAAAAATTCTGAAAAAATCCTTGATTACTTTTTAATTAAAATAATGACAGTTTCTTTGATAGAGTTTATAAATATTTATTGTATTGACTTCTTTATAGAAAAATTGGATGTGACCAAACTGCGGTAACTCTAGGCTATCCACCAGGATCCAGAAATTCTAAACATGTAGAACTTTATCTTTCCTGGTCTATTGCTTGGGGGATTTGATAGTTTTACCATCTGTAGTGATCCATCTTGTGTAACTGATTACAATAGGCCACTTAAGTCCTGGAGGATTACATCGTCATGACATGGTATACAATCAGTTTGCCGAAACATAATCATGTTACTGTATAATAGGTTATGCCTTATTGGAAGTTGGATGACTACAAATAAATTTCCCTCTGGAAAGTTACAGAATCACCCTCTTCAGGAGCTGACCTGCTGTAAAATTTCCAATGAACTTTGTTAAAGTCCTCCATAGCTTTTGCAAATCTATCGTTAAATCCTTATTATTTCAATAAACACTTAATAGATTTTTTAAACTAAAATTGCTTTCTTAGAAGATGAGCATTATCTTTTAAGACAAGTATCTGCTTTGTCTCTTACTTTTAAGAATGTAAGATTCTATTTGTAACTTTTTCAAATAAGATAGAAGACATTTCAGAGTTCGCTCAAGCTGCTGATTCCCCATGACCTCGGTAACGTGAGAATTTGTTTTCTAAATCCAGATTTTGTTCTCTATTTCTAGGATCTCTGCAAAATGACATTTACATGCAATTAAATCTCATCATCTGCAGAATGTTGTCACATCAGCTCCAGTTGAGGCTGACGAGGACAAATTGTTTCCCAGTATTCCATGTGATAGTCTGCCAGAAAGCCAGCTTAGAACATGATGCAAATACTGCCCTCAGCACACATTTCAGTGCCAGCTTCAATAATAATCAGTACACAGGAAGATATCAAATTAGATAGTTACTCTTCAATTTGGACTTTTAATGAGCTCCTAAAAAAGTTGCGTATAAGTGCACAAAAATGGAGAATTTTCCTCCTTAGCTTGTGAGATTAAAAGAACAGCAAGAGACCGAACTAATATGTACACCAGGCAAATCCAGATAATTTTCAGACTCAGACGTGAGAGCTGTTTCTGACAACTCGTGTTGTGGCTTTATTGTCTCCTCTCTTTGTGTGAGTAATTTTCCCCAGGATTTTTAGAAGGAGCCCATCCCAGTAAGAATGTGTACACAATGCGATCAACAAACCCCACCTGCATATCGACCATATGTTGACACCATGATTTTATTAATTTTATCCTCATAAAGTGGTTTAAGGTACAGTGGGATCTTAGTAAATTCTTATTGCCAGCTCAGAACCTCCATCAAAGTCGACAGGAGCTGTGATCTTGTGCCAACCTGTTAAAGGCACTGCCGTGCCCGTGCCTGAGCGGCGGAGGGAGACAGCACTGTGACAGGGAAAAAACTGATGATATTTTATGTAACTGTATTCCAATGATGCAATAAATGCACACTTCTGATTTAAGTTTTCTTCCTTTGAAAAATGGAAAGATATTTTAAGCATATCTGAACCCTGAATTTGACTCATTATTTTGGTTATTTACATCCGGGTTGTCTCGCTTTGTTTATGTGCCAGTCTGTCACTTCTTCTTCGTTGCGTTATTAAATTTTCCCAAATAGTGCCTGTGTGTGTGCGGTATTTTGACATTTCCCTTGGTACTGTAATGCCTTAAAAATCATAAATCAAAATATAGTTCTGGTAGACTATAGAGTCTTCCTTTTAAAAATTCTGTTTCACGGCGTTTACACTTGACATCTGTGATTTCAGTTTCAGATTTCTTGTTACAGATAGGCAGCTCCTGTTTTCTGACCAACAATATAGTAACCACGACCGCTCCTGGTGTTGATGCCTCGAGATCTGTGAAGGAATTTCCGAGTGAAGTGTCATCAGAAGTTAAGAATGTGTTGCTTTGACTCCGGCCACAATCAGATCTTCAGGACCTGAAGCCTCAGCCAGAGACCAGATTTCTTTTCTCCCTCTCTTTATTTTCTGTTGATGTCTTTGAGAGAAAGAATTGGGCAAGAAAAAAGAGGAGTCTGAGTCAGCAGGAGCGAGACAAGGATCTCTGCACAATCCCCGCACGCTTGGGCAGCGTTGATAAGCCCCTCTGCACTGACAATTAAAGTACAGAGGCACAAAAGGAATTGGCTTTGTATCCATGAGCGGCAGCAGAGGGGAGGCATTGTCATTTTGATTTCCCTGTGGTTTCTTCATGGGTAGAAGCTGTGTGAGCCACAGTGAAAATTTAATCTCTAGGTAGAAGAGCTGGGAGTTAAGTAATCAAGAGAAATAATATGAATCATAGTTAACATTGCTCAGGGCCTTATTATCTTTGTAAGGCTAGGAAGTTGTTCGGCATGTGTTTGCTAAATTTATTTGATTTGCATAATAATTCCAGGTGGGAGGTGCTATTGTCTCAGTCTCACAGAGGAGGAAACTGAGGCACAGGAAACTGAGGCACAGAAAAACCTAAATAATCAACTTCAAGCAGGTAGGTCAGGTATGGTATAGGTGGTTTATTTCCAGAAAGTTTGAAATCAGAGCCCAGTTGCACCTGACTTCCTTTGGCCTAAGAGACAGAGCAGAAAAGAGTTCTGACCGCTGCAGCTCGCGGGGTGCCAAGGCTGGGACTTTGTCAAACGGCTGCTCTGAGGAAACACCTCCTTGGGCACTGTTCCTGGAGCATCCCGCCCCTCTGTGCAAAGCCACATCCCCATCTGTTTCTGCTTCAGTTTTTAATATTTTCCGATCTAAGAAAACAATGATTTTCTGGCACGATATGACACCCCAGATGTTGTCTGGTGTCCTCCCTCGTACACTGACATCAGGTAGCTCTAGTCACAGAGGAGTAGAGTGAGCGAATGGTCTCAAGACTTCCAAGAGAAAATTACAAGCAGCATGAGGCCAACTATTCAAGTTGTTGTTGAATATTCTGTTTTACTTATTTCTGGTTGAATGGAACAAGGTTTTGATTTTTACTCTATCTGTGCAGTAGTTGGAGCTCTGAAGAAAGGTAAACGACAGTGACTTGGAGGAGCACTAGCAGACCCGCCAGCTGCTCTCTGGTCTCAGGTCTCCGACCGGCCAGGGCACCCCGCCTTGGCCTGCACCCTGTGGGCTCCTCAGGGGGTTTCCACTCCATCTTCTTCTTGCTGTCAGCCTATTCTTCACTTCTGAATATATGTATATAAAAGAAGCATTGGTATAGTCAGTCTTGTGAACATCATACACATTTTTCACTTTGTGAGAAGGCTCACTGGTGACTGCAGTCACATTGACAGCATCTTGATGTGTTTAACAAAATCATTAGGAGGAGAGATATTCACGTATCAAATGCTTAAGGGAGAATGACTTTTTTTATTTTTCATTTTATTAGTGCATGTTTGCCATTCACGCAATTTACAGTCATCTAGGGTAGTGGGGACATGGGCATACCACAGCTTGTTTCTTCTTTTTAATCCCTTTTCTTCTCTCCCTCCTCCTCCTCCTCTAATTTTCTTCTCCTCTATTTTTCATTCTTGTTGTTTTCATTAACCTTAGCTCCTGTTACGGCATAGAATGTCTACATTCATTGGGGTTACTAGGTTCTTATATGTGACACATCTTTATTCTACTTATTCCCCTTCCCTTCCTCCTCACCCTCACGCTGATTCCCTTGGGTCCCTTCCCTACTGCAGGAGACCCATCCTCATATCCCCTCTGCCCATCCATTATTATTCTGTTTGTGCTTGGCCTCACTCAAATGAGAGATACCGTACAGTATTTAAGCCTGTGTGTCTAGCTTATTTCACTCAACATTTATATTTTCCAAGTCTACCCATTTTCCTACAAATGTCTTGAATGTGTCATTCTTTATAGCTGAGTAGTATTCCATTATACATGGATACCACATTTTGCTTATCCAATCATCTGTTGATGGATATACAGGCTGGTTCCAGGATTTGGCTATTACAAATTTGTTGCTATGAACATTGGTATGCACGTGTCACTAGAATATGATGACTTAAGCTCTTTGGGGAAGATGCCTACAGGGGGATCACGGGGTCATACTGAATTCCTAATTTCAGTTCTTTGAGAAATCTCCATGCTGATTTCCATGGTGGCTGTACCAGTTTGCATTTCCACCAACAATAAAGGAGGGGTCCTTTTCACCACAGCCAAGCCAGTGTTCGTTATTGTTTGACTTTTCTGCTGACTGCCAAGGGTAGAATGAATTTAAATAGGCCGGATCACTACAGGTAGAATTGGGATCACCAATGGTAGAATTTTAGGGTTAACTAACGCACAAACAGAGGTGATACTTTTATTTTTAAAAGCTTTAGAGATATCCTCATCATCTCACATTATTGTCAGAGGCATAGGTGACTTGCCATGTTAAGAGAAAGAACTGCTGAAAATTCCAGAAAGCACAGTGGGAACATGAACTTTATCTGCATCCTCTCATCCTCAGTGTCAGTGTTGGAAGAAAATACAGATATGTTTTTGATACACAGTTTTCCAGCTTTCCTGTGTGTGTGTGTATGAAAGTATAAGAGAAATCATATAGAATAACTAAATAACTTCATCTTTCAGTATGCCATTTACGTATGCAGAATATTGCCATCAATAGTCGGCTTCTTCAGCTTTCCTGGGACTGGAGTCTCTCTGGCTGTCCCTGGGAGCCAATTTCCGTGGTTTAAAATGTGTCCCTTGATGAACGATAAGCTGGAGTCCTCTAGCGCTTCAGAATGTGACCGGAGGCTGAGTCGGGGTCAGTTCAGATATCACCAAGTTAACAGGAGTTCATTGGGGTGAGCCCTGAGCCCGCGTCCCTATGGCCTGGGGGGGAGACAGCTGGGGGAGGGTGACGTGTAGGGTGTGGGGACTGGGACCAGGTTGCTGCGCAGCGCCGAGGATCGCAGAGAACCAGAAGTGAGGGGGAGACGTGGCAGGTTTCTCTCCCATCACCCAGAAGGAACCAGTTCTGTCCACATTTTAAACTTGGGCTTTCTGCCTCTAGAAGTAGAAACAATAATTGTCTGGTTTTCAGACACCCAGTGAGGGCTACTTGGTTCCAGCAGCTCTCACAATCTAATGCCCCAATAAACCTCCTTCTAAGCCTCCCAAAATGTGTGAGGATTAAGGAGGAAGCAGTTCTGCTGACATGCTTTCGCAGCTCTTTCCAGCATTCTGTGCCACCGCAAGGAGGAAGCTGGACGCGATGGCGGTGCGGCCGGGAGCCGTGACCAGCTGGACTCGCCGGGAAGCGCCTGCGGCTTCCAGTGCCCCACGACGCTGCCAGTGCCACTGTGGTTCGCCGTCCCAGCTCGTAATTAAAATTTCATTTCGGGGTTCGTGAGATTAAGGATGGCAGTTTGTTTGTTCTTTGTTTGCTTTTAATCCAAATTCATGGACTCCAGATGGAGAAACTCTGCTCTATGATATGATTGCTTTTAACGGTTCTGTACCGCAACACTATTGACTGTGGGGTTGGTGGCTTGCGAATAGCAGGAAATCAATGAAAAGCTAACAGAGCTTTCAGTTTCAAACCCAAACTAATGGGTCAAAGAATTCAAATCATGGGCAGCACAGGACTGCTTACCGTAAAAGACATTACCTTTAGCTGGATATTCCAGCATTCAGATTCCTGGATCTAGCTTCTTGGATATTTTTCCTTGGATGTCCTCCAGGAACCTTAAACTCAACGTGTACTGATATGTCACTGCCTTCCAGGATTCACCCCTTTGCCTAGAGAGGAGAGCCGGGGGAGCTCGCGTGCTCAGCATTGCGGGCTGAGGGAGGAGGAAAGGGGAGCCCGCAGGGCCGCGGCAGTACGCGCCGCTGGCTTTAGGTTCACAGGCAGCTCCGGTGGCTGCTGGTGTTTGCACGGCATCTTCTGGGAGGCAGGATGCAGTGACTGCACCGTGAAGCAGCTTACTAGGGGAAGAGAAAGTAATTCCTTTATAGCTCTTCTCAATTCCTGTGTCTCATTCAAATGTGCATCTAACCTCCCTTGAAACTGTCAGCCCTTCTAGGCTGTGTTATCTGGCTTCTTTCTCCAAATCAGCAGCAGCAGCAGCATTCCACGTGGACCAGACGACCATGGACCACAGGCTCAGGTGGGTGAATCTGAGTGCGTGGATGGGTATTGAGCGGCGTCCCACTTGGCTCCCGTGGTGGACACGTGCCCCCAGGACAGGAGGCAGGGGACAGGTATTTGAGGCACGGGACTGAACACCCTCACCTGTGCCACAGGGGATTTGGAGGATGACGAGGTAGCTGCTGCAGGTAGAATTCTACAGTGATCTGCCTTACCTTGGTCATAAAGAGCCTGTATCCACTGAAAAGGGAGAGTTTCCTTCTGGGGCTACCAAGATGAGACTGTGCGAGCTAATCTTCCTGGGGCAGGGGGACCAAGGGCCGTAGCCGTGGTTAGAAAACTCTGCGCAAGTCAGTAAACAGTCTGGTGCACTCATCCCATCTCTGCTTCGTCCCTCCAAACATGCTGCCTCTCCAGTATTCCTATCACATCCGAACTCTGAAGTGGTCAGAGGGTCGACACAGGCTTTGACGTGCCCCTTTTCTGTGCTGGATGGTTTGATCAAGTCAAGCACTCTTGCCATTAGATGCTTTAAAGAAGGGACAAGTGCTGGGGGAGACAAAGAATGTGACCACAGTTTTCCTGTGACCTTTTCTCCTTCCTCTGGGCCCAGGGAGAGAGCTCGTTGACCAGTCATCCTCTCTCTTGAGTGAATGAGCAGTAGTTTCTGGATGACACTGGATTACACCCAGCTGTCTTTTGGTAGGGGGTGTGTCAGGCTGGTCATCCCACCTGCACCGCCACTGCCCCCCTGAAGCCCGAACCTGCTTGCCAGAGGACTATGGCACCGCTCCTGCTGTTGGGAAGGAATGTTTGGAGCAGATGCAACCATTCCTCATTGCTTCACAAGATTGAATTCCTGAGATGGTTGGCTTTAAGTCGATTAATAGGATGCAGGAGGCAGTAGGTAATCTGTTGTATATTCCTGGGAATTTGTAGAGCATTTAGCGGTCCCTTTCCTGAGCATAAATCGCCATCTCAGACTATAAAAGTAATATTTTAGTTTCGGGTAGCTCCCTTGTCCTCTTTTCCTTACAAGCTGTCTTCCAGTCTTCCAAGAAATATATAGGCCTGGGATTAGAATATAAAGCGTTCCCGGCTGGAGCATCTGCCTTGCACGTACCTCAAATCTGTTTATCCCTTTTCTCTACCCTGTGAATTATTCCCTCCCCCTTTGCAGATGTTTTCAAACAGAAGGACTGGCTTGATTCTCAGCACTTTACTGAGCCATGCTGTGGGTAACACAGCTGTCCTTAACATAGGAAGGACTTCACCTAATTCTGATGGACTGGTTCTGTTGACTACCACCAGACTGTGTATGGACTCAACCCTCACAGAAAGTGGCAGTTAGCACACCTTGCATCACCCCAATATATATATGGTGATAGTGATGGTGGTGACTTTCTTACATGAAAAGCATCCTGAACAAGCACTCTGTATTTTTCCACTTGTCCCTATTTCATAGCCCTCCCCACTTGGAGTTAAAAATTATCAGTCACAACCTTAGCATAAGTTTTCCCGTATAATCTGCAAACTGTCACTTACCTTTCTTGTTCATGGCTAGGTTAGAAATCAAGGTGCAGGGCCTGAGTTCAACACTATTTTAGGTAATCATCAAGGGATTAAAAGTAACCCTAAATCTGATGATCGACGTGGCATACAAATATTGTTCTCTCATATTTGCCTGAAACTTGCAAGTTATTCATGTTCCAGAAAGAATGGTTGTTACCTCAAGGCAAATCAGCTACTTATTCCCCAGCGAGAACTCTACGGCAAGTGTACCCTTCTTTAAACTTGGGAGTTTTGTTTTAGCTTTTACCCTCTGCCTGCTAAGCCCATCTGAGTCATCTTTTTACCTTATTGTATTTGGGGAAAATCTAATAGTAGAGTAAGAATTATGTGAGCTCACTTTCAGAGGGTGGACCCCGAACAAATTACCTAGAAAACTCTGGAACCATGAACTGCATCCTCCATGAGATTTTCCTTGACATCCCCAGAATAATAAAAGAACTTTAGATCTTTTAAAAATTTCTTTCAAATGCTCCTGGAAAATCTCATTCCTACAATATTTCAAAGACTATTTTATTAAAAAAGATTAGATATACACAAATCACATTCTTTGAATCAAGACTTTCTCCTTGACATTTAGCAGATTTCTGAAACACTACTCAGAGCCTTCAAAGCTGATGGGGTGTCCTGAATCCCAGAGAAATCTGTGCAGGACTGAAACAGAATTAGAGCCAAAGGAAAAACATGTTTACCAAAACTTTCAAACATTTTTTTTTTTGAAATAGGTTTGCCTGCAGTCTGTTAGAAGCCACAGACCTCCGAACATTTAAGGATCCAAAACTCAATAGTTGGATAATGTAGTTTGATTTCTAGAACATTTATTTTTCAGTAGAGAAATTGAGAACATGTTTGCTAAAGAGTGACGAATTGGACAATTATTGTCGGTCCTGATCATCCTTGAGCAAATGTGGAGATTAGTTTAAAAAAAAGAAGGTGAAGATTTATATGCACCTTGCTTTTAACAAATTCTGTCATGAAATTATTTAATCTTCCTTGCATACAATTTATGGGTTAAGGAGTGAATTTGTTAATGTAGAACATATTTCCCGACTTTATTACAGGGCTATATATTTTCTTGTCTGCATATTGCAGGCCACCTTCGTCATTTTTATGTACTTTTTTGGGAAAAATCTTAAACAAGCATTAATGAGTGACTGCATGTTATACTTCTGTTCTGGTTTAATGCCTATATGGTTAATGTCTACAAAGTATTAAAACATAAATTTTATAATCTCTTGGACAATTGAGTGCTTTATTGTCTGATACACTAGGATTAAACTCCAGGTATTATCTTATCCAGTCAAAAGCCCTCTTGCTATGCTGTGATGCCGACACAATGCAAGTGTATTGATCTTTCCCGACAAGTGTAGATGTTGGCTGAGATACTAATGGATGTGCATATAATCCATTGCTACAAGTGTTGACTCTTTCTCCACGTGAAACAATGCATTTACCAGAGGATTATTATTCAGGTGCAGCTGAGTTTTGAAAACTGCTCCAATTTATTGTACTATAGTGATCTCTCACAGACTACCCAGCGTTGCCAATCAGGGTTAGATGTTTGCGTTCGCATCTTTAATGCACGGAATGCTGAGTCACTGTTTCTCCATATTTTACCGTAGGACAAGGCCATACATTTTGGAGGAGAAAAGACAGAATAGTCTTTAAGGTTGATTAAATATTCCTCCATTATCATGTAGCTAAATTAATGTAGCGCATTGATTTCAGGGCAGGAGTGGTAACATGAAGCACAGGAACCACTTTGTTAGTACCAAGGCGCACGGAACACAATGTTTGCCGAGTTAGGCTGAGAGGGTGTCATGTAGCGTCTGTAGACAGATGGAGTAAGCCGCTCTTCGCTTAAAAGTTTTGGAACATCCTGACTTCACAGAGGCTCACGAATACATGTCCGGACAGGACTCACTGTGTGGCATCAGGTGGACACAGGAAATTATGTATGTGCGTGAATGGTGAGGTCCGCAACCTAAGGAGACATTTCCTCCGCACGCGCAGCGCCTCACCTCCCGAGGAGAGCATGGTGTGATGGACGACTCCCCAGCTCAGCGGCACGGCACAGCAGGCTGCAGCAGGGACGCAGGGGCACCAAGCAAATAATGCAAATTACCACAACCAGAGAAACCGTACCATTGCCCATGATTAGTAAAGGATTCAGCTCCTTTGCAGAAGGCACTGTAGATTAAATTCCAACTCAGAAATGTACAGCTCGATCAGTAAAGTTTGTAAATGACTTCACAGACGAGGGTGCCATTCAACAGTGAATGCGAACCTCAATTGCCAGAGTGTTTTAAAAACTCCGCAGCTGAGATGCGCTGCGGCCCAGAAGCAGGTGCCCGGATGCGTTTTAAGTTAAATGGAATCAGCAGGGTATTCATCTTCACCAAGAGTATAGTCTGAAAGGACTGCAAATCATAGACAGTGAAGGTCTTCATCACTCCATTCAGCAAGTCAATTAGCAAAGGAGGCAACCGGCTCCAGGTACAGTGTGAGACTAAACGGAGAAACTGCACCTTTATCAGGAGTCGTGACACGGTGTGTCGGGCATTCACCAGAGTCATGGTCATTTTCCCTGGAGGAGAATGGTCACGGGGAACAATGACATTGGGGAGAAAAGGACCACTTCCTTTTGGTGGATTGTAGGTCCTCAGCTGTCGTGAAAGGACCCTAGTGGGCTGTGGCTACATTTTTCCCTAACAAGTGAGGTCCGGCAGCTTTAGGTGGAGACGGGGTCTATTGGTAAGGACTACTCAATTTTAAATCCTTCCAAACCAATGCTCAGATTTTACCGCTGAGCTGTGTGTAGAAAGAAATTGAATGGGTGGAGGTGGGAAGGTGGATCTGGGGAGTGAGCATGTGGGGTGGGAAGAAGGAGAAAAAAAAGAGGGAAGGAAGGAGGAGAGAGGATGAGCCGGAGGCAGGAAGATGGTGCGGAGAAAGCACGAGAGCAGATTCGCTCACCTTTCGGCTTTAGCTCTGCTGACCAGAGAGGCAGAGGAAAGGGTCCGGGAGAGAGGCAAGTCCACTGTGGCCTCCCGCTGGCCTTGGAGTCGCGCCCTGACGTCCGGTCACAGCCGGAAGAGCTCCGAATGGCCAGCCTGCTGCCGGCCACTTCCTCCTCTTGCTCAGTGTGCTCCTGATGCCTGAGGCTGCCTTCACCTCTTCCAATACTCAGGGCTCCTCCGGGCTGTGAGACTTCGCCCCGTCTTCCTCTCTCACTCCTGCCCTGCGCCTTCTCTGTGGCTTCGGCCCAGCCGCCCCCTGGTCAGCGGGCTCATCCCTGACCACCTTCCCGGACCGTGCGCGCAGCCGCCGTTCTCATTCTGCTTATTTTGCTCAGCGACTTATCTTTCTTCCTTCCACGTCATGACTAATAATCGATTCACTACTCTAACTTACTTTATGGAAACAGCACACTGCGTTTGGGTATTCGGACGATTTAGACTCAAATCCAGGTAAGTAAGTGGTGTTCTCGGTGCCGTTTCTCCCCTCGCCATCGGTCTGGGTTCCACGCAGCAGCTCCGCGCTCTGATCGTCAGGTCGGGGTCTGCCCCGCGCCCCTCCCTCCCCAGGCCATCGGACGCCTGGGGTGCAGCCGTGTTGGGGTGCAGCGTGCTGAGGGATGCGCCTGTCTGCCGTGAGCGGAGCAGCCTGTCCCTTAGAAGTGCGGGAACGGGTGGGTAGAGGGGCGACGATGACGGGAACAGTGAGAAATCCCGCTCTGTTTTGCGCTCGCTGACCATGAGCGTTGCTCCTGCCACGCGGCACTCCCGGGCGGAACCTGACGATTGCGCTCCGCACCGCAGAGCGGCCGTTTCCCACGATTAGTCATCGCCGCCTTCCTTCACAAGGCCGCGCGGCCTGCAGGGCTGCACGGGGCTGAGCTACCCTTGGACGCGTCTGTGCAAAGAGCTTGAGCTAAAAAACACAGAACTGGGCACAACCAGGGGCCAAGAGGGCATCCTTACGGCGCCGCCCACGGGTAACCGCTCAGGTCCTGCCTGCCTCCCCTTCCCCTCGTCTCCTTCTTTCTCTCCACCCACCCCTCCGTGCATCTTTCTCTTAGTTCTGGAGGGGACGAGCCACTGGGAGGGGCAACCACAGTCCAGGAGACGGCTTCCAGCGGTTTGTTCTTGTTTTGCTCTATGTGCTGCTATTTAGATTAGTTTATTAGCGGTTACGGTGTTTTCCAGATTCTGGTTCTTATTTCTTTGTTAGTTACAATTAAAATACAAATCTGTAGTGGAAAGGATTATAGGCAAGTTGAAGCTTCTTAAGAAAAAATAAAGACAATTGTAATGCCATATACCAGGCATGGAAAAACAGTATTTGTGCTTGATTTTAAAAATTGACTGTGTTCATTTATTTATTAATTCATTTTTCTAAAACGTAGGGAAACACTAGTGAGTGCTAGGTATTGCATTCAACTTTGGGTACACAAGAATTCACAAGTTGAAATTTCTCTTGTAAGTTATGTATTCTTTGAGTAGGTGTCGTAAAACAGGGAAACAGAAAATTGTTAAGTGCTATAAAACAAGCAAAAATATAAGGTAAGAAGACTAGACAAGGATTCTGTGTGTGTGTGTGTGTGTGTGTGTGTCTGTCTGTCGGTGTAATGGTGCTTTCTCTTCTTCTCCCTTTTTTTTAAAGAAAAGATGACTTCGGAATAGCGATCTGACAGATATAAGGAAGACCTATCAGAGGGAGAGAACAGAGTGGACGAAGGCTCTGAAGCACGGTAAGGAGGAACTGGGTAGGGGACAGAAGAGCCGTAGCCAGCACCATAGCGGGGAAGTGAGGTCGAGGTCACAGTGGAGGCCCAGGCGCTGGAGGATTTTGGAGGCAGGACGGAGACTTTTGCTGATGACTCAGCATTGTAAGAGAAGCCGTTGAAGGCTTTTGAGAATTGTTACACTTTATGCCTAAGAACCACATTCACTGCACACCTGTACGTTTTCCGTCATCAGTAAGTATGATAATGTACTTGCTAAAGTCAAAAATTTTATACATATTTTTAAAATTCCAAGTAAACTTCATTATTGATTGGAGATCTGTTTTCTCAAGATGTTCAGACTAAATCTTTCATGCATTGGTGCTGGAGGCGAAGGATATTAAGATTTCCACTGTCATGGGATGGGCTTGACATCTGCTAGAATCATCTTTTTTGGTGATTCTAGCAGAATGAGATTTTAGAAAATATTCTGAATATTACACTAATGTATTGATAAGAATGTAAAATTGTCCCTTTGCACTTTAGAAGTAACATATTAAGGTTTAGAGATTAAGGTCAGAATAACTTTTATGAAGGAGATTTTTGTGGGGATCTAACATATTTGGTGTAATGCCAACTACTTAAGATTGCTGACTTTGCACTATAAAACTACAATTTTAAGGTTTATTAAACCTACATATATTAATAATTTAATGATGGTTAAATGAGTCCTTGGCCTGCATGGAATCTTTTATAATTTTAACTAATACATTATTTCCTTTTCAAGAATAATTTCTTATTTACCTATAAAAGAAGATCACTTTAAGTGAGACCTTACATTAACACATGACTGCTTCAATAGTGGGAGGAAAGAAAAAGGGAAGCCAAAGTAGTTTTGATGTCTTTGCCTTTGAAAAACTGCAATAAATTCAAGGCCGAAGATGGAGAGTGGCAGTCTGAAATTATATGGACTCCTCTAAGCCAAGTTATATTTCACAGACACAATTCGATGGGTGAAAATTCATAATAACTAATTGCTGCTATATCAGTTTAATACCCCATCATTTTTGGAACTTGCTATATCCTAACTCTCAAGGGTATGCCAGTAATTATGCTTTTGAGGTGTTCAAGTGCTTTGTCACAGAGAGACACTTGAACTCCAGTGTGAGAAGGTTAATTGTTTAGAATATTGTTGAAAATATTCTCAGGTATGAGTGGATTACATGAAGACACCTTGAAGTGACTATAGAAGTCCTGAAAATGATAAATGCAAAAATCAATGATTTGTCTATGCTAAGTCTCAGAGGACGGCTTTGGAATATCAATGACATTAATCACTAATCCTGTTTACAGAAAATGTTTAAAAATATTTCTCCTCCTGATAGCACATGTGCTGGAGGACTGTGCTTAAATGTAGCTAAGACTTTGAATTTCCTGACTCTTGTTATGGAATTCATCTATAGAAATTCACTTGGCAACGAATAAACATAATTTGTCTATCATGTATGTCTCTGTGGTCTTCAGTGTATGATTCTATGATTATAAGGTTTTTAAATAATTGTAGTGAGGGTCTATTATCCTGAACAAGTTAGAACACTGTGGATGTGGTCCATATTCCATATTTGAAAGTCTGATAGCAGAAAAGAATTATATAACTTTATAGCCATAAATCAGAGGAAAACTTGAAGTTTTAATCAACTTCTTTGCCCACCTATTAATGTTCAAGAAATATTTAGGACTGGTTGTCCCAGAGCTGTTGAAATTCACAGATAGGCTGGGCATATAGCTCAGTGGTACAAATGCCTGCCTGGCAAGCACAGGGTCCTGAGTTCGATTCCCAGTACCAAAAACAAAAAATTTATGAAATGCACTGCTAAATACTAATTCACATTTTCCTCTTTAAGGGTAATCCTTTTTTCATTGATGATGAGAAATTTCCTTTCTAAGTTCGAACTTTGCTTTCTTCATTCCGTGGAGTGACACTGAAGCCTTTGTCCCCTTCCTGGGCAGCCTGGTCTTCACGTCTCTGTCTTTGTGTGCTCAGGGGTCCACATGGAGCAGCGGGGGTCTCCGTGGATGATGGGTCTCCAGCTGGGCAGTCGCTGTGACATGCAGCTTCACAGGGCTCAGCGTGGGCACCAGATTGCGTGACAGCCTCTGCTACTCTGAGGCAGAAGGGCAAAGGCCCGGGGAGCCTCCTGGCACGTCTCACAGGATCTTCAGACTTTACACAAGCAGGGCGACACCGGGGACTCGGAAGCAGAGTCCGTGCTCTTCCTTTAATCATTTCCCACATTGATACTTGTATGACTTGGTCTCCTTGGCCCCTAGAACTGCTGGAAACCACAGATCTCCAGGAGAGAGAGTGTGACTGCTTGGCTCAGGGTCTGGTGGTCCTTTCTCTGTGGGTGCAAATGGGATCTTTTCCTAGACGCCTTAGAGACCCACGCCGAGAGTTGCTTCTCTGACTGCCAGGCCTTTCTCTCCCGAGAGAGCCACTAAGAGCCTTCCTTGCTTCAGGTGTTCTTCCAACCTTAGGTTTTCTTTGGCTTCTGGAATATGATGGCTTCTGTTTCTCCTGTTTAGTTAATTAAACAGAGCTCCTTTGGGTGGGCACAGAGACTTAGGCCGTGGGCTGGGGAGGGCCAGTTCAGGACTGCAAGGACTAATGCTGTTCAGCACAAAATACCTTTCCTCCTTGCTACTTTAAACCTTTTCCTCGAACTTTGATCAAAGGTATCAAATGCTAACTGTATGCTAACGGTGCTTTGCGGTTTACCAATTCCTCTGACACACGTAGACCAGAGTGCTATTCTTCTGGAGAAAATGAAATGGAAGTTTAGTGCTTTATTTGAAGTTTTATTGCTACTGAGTGACGGATCCAGGGCTCAGGTGCATGTCTGACAGGGAACTACCTGTCATTTCATGTCACAGGTTGTGATTTTGCCATTCTTTCCCTCTAGTATTGAGGACGCATCAGCATCGAGTGCTTGGAAGACCCAGGAGTACAAAAAGGAAGAGAATAATTTTGTGCTACATGTGTTCCCCTCTTACAAGTCTAAAAACCTGTCCCCAAGCTACTTAGGAAAGGGGTGAAATGGGTTCAAGAATCTTTTGTGTTGAAACATAGTCTTAGCCTATGAGAAAAATTCATTAGATTTATCTTTGCAAAATGAGTCTAAGGAAAAAACATGGATAATTTTAAACTTCGCTCTAAAGTTTCTGATGATTAGGTGACCTCTAGCTTTTAGAGATGCAGTCATAGATATAAAACTACCATCTTGTGTTATATATATATATATATATATATATATATATATAATGTATGTATATATATATGCCTATCGCTGATGTTTAAGAAGTGTCTCTTTGATATGGTCTCATATCTGCATTCAACTGCTCCTAAATAACTGTATAATGTTGGCAAAATTTCTTAGCCTTTTTAAACCTCAAGTTTTTTATTGAAAAAATGTAGATAGTAATAGTACCCAGATTTCCTGTGAATTAAATGAGGTACAACTCTTAACCTGGTGTGTTAAGTGTGGAAATTGAAAAAAACCCCACACATTAATAATATTAACTGCTCGCCTGTGCTTCTACTTATGTGCCCTTTTCCTATGACTGTTATTCTTTCTACCTAAAGAAGATACATATAGTGCAGTAGTGAGCAATCATTTCTTGTACCATTAACCAGGTTTTTAAATTACTGGATTTCACAAAGTTCTTAGAATCTAAGCATGTTTGCTGAATCACATACTGTTTGGTTGAATGAAGGCTTCACTCACAATGTAAAAAGTTAATTTTTCTACCACAATAGTGAAGTGATCATGATGAAAGATGACAAAGTAATAGTCTGAAAAACATCTGAGTCAGTGTCTCTGTAATTGTTTACAAATAGCATTTGAATAAACAATATTTGTTAAGTATCTGCTATGTGACTGATACATCCACTTCAGTTTTAATTTAGTGAAAGATATGGGCTTACTTTTAATCTTTGGCAAGTGAAAAAGCAGTTTTTCCAGCACTGCTTATTACACAGGCTGTCTTTCTTCCATTGAATATGTTTGTCCCCTTTGTCAAAGATAAGATGGATGAATGGGTTTGGAGCTGTTTCTATGTCTTCTAATCTGTTCCACTAATCCTCAGGTTTGGTTTTTAGCCAGTACCATGCTGTTTTTATCACAGTAGCATTGTAGTATAATTTCAACTCAGGGTATGTGATACCCTCTGTCTTGCTTTTGCTGCCCAGAACTGCTTTTTCTAGTCTAGATATCTTCTAGTGTCAAATGAATTTTAGGATTATTTTCTCTAAATCTGTGAGATATACTATTGATATTTTGATTGAGGTTGCATTAAATCTGTGTAACAATTTTGGAAGTATGGTCATTTTCACTATATTGATTTTTCCTACCCAAGAACAAGTGATACCTTTTCATTTTCTGATATCCTTTTTGAACTCCTTTTTCAGAGTATCATAGTTTTCAATGTAAAGGCCTTTTACTTCCTTTATTAGATTGATTCCCAGGCATTTCATATTTTTGGATGGTATTGTAAAAGGTGTTGTTTTTCTAATTTTTCTCTCAGTGAGTTTGTCATGTATGTACAGGAATGATTTAATTTTTGAGTGTGAACTTTGAATCCAGCTATGCTGCTGAATTTGGTTATTAAATCTGTAAGTCTGTTGGTGGAGTTGTAGTGTATCATGTCATCCACAAATAACGATACTTTAAATTCTTCCTTTCCTATCCTTATCCTTTTTATTTCTTTCTCTTGTCCAATTGGTTAAGTTGCTGTTTCCAGAACTATATTGAATAAGATTGGTGATAGTGGACTGCCTTGTCTTGTTCCTGATTTTAGACTGAAAGCTTTCTGTGCTTGTCCATTTTGTATAACGTTGGTTGTTGGTTTGTCATTGATGGCTTTTATCAGACTAAGATAAAGACCACGAATTCCAGTTTTGTGTAGGGTTTATAATGATGGGTTTTGGACTTTTTCAAGTACCTTTTATGCATCTATTGAGATAATCATATGGTTTTTGTCTTTGCAGCTGTTAATATGTCTATTAATTTGTATATGTTGAAAACCATTCCTGCATCTTGGAGATGAATCATATTTAGTCATGGTGTATAATCTTCTTGATGATTTGCTGCATTCTGTTAGGCACTATCTTATTGAGGATTTTTGCATCTAGAGAGATTGGCCTACAGTTCTCTTTTTTGGTTGGATCCTTCTCTGGTTTTGGTATCAGGGTAATGCTTGCTTCCAGGAATAAATTTTAGAATGTTACCTCCCTTTCAAATTCATTAAAGAATTTGAGAAATAGCAGAGTTACATCTTCTCTAAATTTCTCATGGAATTCCACAGTGACTCCATCAGGACATGGGCTTTTCTTCGTTGGTAGGGTTTTTTTTTTGGGGGGGGGAGTTAATTATATTTTCAATTCATTAACCTGTATTAGTTTTTTTAGAATTTCTGTGTCTTCTTGATTCTGCTTTGGTAATTCATATGTATCTAGGAATATGTCTATTTCTTCTGTGCTTTCCACCTTATTAGAATGTAGATTCTCAAAGTAGGTATTGATGATCTGGATTTCTGCAGGATCTGTTGTGATTTTACCCTTTTCATTTCTGATTGCCTGCATTTGAATCTTTTCTTTCCTTTTTTAAAAATTTTATTTAAAAAATAAAATAGTAAAAATTACTAAAGATAGTAAAATCCAACAAAGCATAACAGAACAAAGTCAATCAAAACAAAGCAGTAGAACTGGTACAGAACTTCAAAGCAAGATACTTGGAAAACAATAACTACTATAGTATATCTTGTTATCATCACAATTGTTGACCATTCCATCAGGTATAGTAAAATCAAACCAAAAAGAAAACAGAATAAAACCAATAAAAACAGAATATGAAATACAGCAAAAAAAAAAATTAATCAGAATAAAGCAAAACAGTGAGAACAATATTGGGCCTCAAAGACAAGATAGAAAGGACTCCCCCATATTTGCTACATTTCATGCTGTCATACTCCCAAGCAGTGCTCAGACTGCCAGCCCCAGGCCTGCAAAGTCAACCAAACAATAAAAGCATTTAGTTGCTTTATGCACCTTACTTGCTATCAACTTAGCTGGTCCTCCAAACCAACAGGTTGCTTATGGTGTGTGTGTGGGGAAGTGTCCTTGATTCTTAGCCTATGTGCTGTTTGGTGTACAGGAGGCACATATCTTTCTCTTCATGGAGTCCACGTGGGTCATGCACCACTCACCAGGAAGGCAGGCTAGTTGTCTTCTGGCTGGAACCTCCCTGACCCAATGTGGCGGGAGGCACATCTCTTTCTCTTCCCAGAGTCTATGTCAGTCCCGAACCACTCACCAGGAAGGCAGACTATTTATCCTCTGGTTGGAACCCCTCTGACCCAAAGTGGTGGGTTCTCGGAAGGCACATCTTTCTCTTCCTGGAGTCCGTGCTGGTTGCGCACCACTCACCAGGAAGGCTCCTCTTTTTTGATAAGGTTACCTAAGGGTTTGTTGATTTTATTTAATCTTTCAAAGAGTGAACTGTTTGATTCATTGATTTTTTTTTGTATTGTTGTCTCAATTGCATTAATTTCTTCTCTGATCTCTTTAATTTTCTCCCTTGTATGAAACTTGGGCTCGACTGGCTCTTCTTTTTCTAGAAGCTTGAAGTTTAACCTTAGATTGTTTAGTTGAGGACATTCTATTTTTCTGATATGGGAGTTTTCTGCTATAAATTTCCCTTGTAGGACTTCTTTCATTGCATTTCATAAGTTCTGGTTTGTGGAACTAGCATTATTATTTAATTGTGGATACTGTCTAATTTCTTTTTTTAAATGATCTGCAACCCATTAGTTCTTCAGGAGGGTGTTATTTAATTTCCATGTGTTTATGAAGTTTGTGTGGTTTCTTTTGCATTGATTTCCAATTTAATTGCACTATGGTCTGATAATATGCGTGGGATGATTTCAGTTCCTTTATATTTACTTAATCATATTCTATGAGTTAGTATGTGGTCTACTTTGGAGAACATTCCATGGTCAGCTGAGAAGAATGTATATTCTGATATTGTGGGGTAGAACACTCTGTAGACATCTACTAAGTCCATTTGTTCGAAAGTTTGATTTAGGTCTGATATTTACTCATTTATTTTTTGATTAGTTGATCTATCTGTTTGTGTCAGTGGAGTATTAAGGTCCCTATTACAATTGCATTAGTGCTTGTTTGATTTTTTTATGTCTGTTAATATTTGTTTTATGTAGTTAGGTGCATGTGTTGGTATTTGATGCATATGTATTTACGATTGTTATTTCTTCCTCTTGAGTGTTGCCTTTACAAGGATGTAGCAGTTCTTTGTCTCTCTTGATCCATCTTGGCTTAAAATCTACTTTGCAAATAGAACAACTACCCATTTTTTTCCAGGTTCCTATTGCATGGAGTATTGTTTTCCACCCTTTGACTTTCAGTTCTATAGATTTCCTTTTGAATTAATTGCATGTAGCATACTGTTGGATCTTGCTTCTTGATCCATTCTGCCAGTCTATTTCTTTGGACTGAATTGTATTGATGGTTATAACTGATATGCATTGACTTATCTTTAGCTTGTTATTTTCCTGTTGTTAGTTTTCCCCTTTTTTCTCCTGTTTAATTAGTTGCCTTGCCTGATAGATTCATTCTTTTGGGGTTCATGGAGTTGTAGTCCTCTTTATCTCTGAAATACCCTTCAGAACATTTTGGAATTTTGGTGCTTTGGTGATCATGAATTGATTCAGGTGCTCTTTTTTATGGTTGTATCTTATTTCTTCATCAATTTTGAAAGATAGTTTTGCAGAATATGTCAATCTGTGCTTCAGGCTGCTTGCATTTAGGGCTTGAAATATTTTACTCAAAGTTCTCTCTGACTTGATGGTTTATGTTGGAAAGTCTGCTGTGATTCTGATGGGCTTTCCTTTATAGGTGATTTGTTTCTTTTCTCTAACAATTTTTAATATTCCATTCTTGTGTTGAATTTCTGGAAATTTGACTATTATATGCTTGTTGTAATTTTTTTTTTTGGATTATGGCTAAGTGGAGTTCTATAAGTCTCACTTACCTGCATGTCAAATTCTTTTAGCCAGGCTTGGGAAGTTCTCTGCCATTACTTCTGTGAGCAGGTTTTTTTTTTTTTTTTGTCATTTGTGCTGTCTCCTTTTTTTTTTTAATTGACTCTGATCAATCTGGTGTTATTCCTCTTTGGATCATCTAGCAGCTGTAAGATTGATTTTTCATGGTCCCTTACTATTTTTAAGAAGTTTTTCTTTTCCTGATTGTTGGCCACAATCCTGCTTTCTGCATATGATATTCTATCCTCACATTGGCTCATTCTGCTACATGTACTTTCAGTGGAATTTTTAATCTCCTGGATATCTATTTGAATCTGCTTCATGGATTCCATTTCTTTCCTATGTTGAATGTTCATGGTTTCTATAATTTTCCTAAGCTCCTGTATTGTTTTTCTGTGTCTGTCTAGAGTTGCTAACTATGTTCTTCATTATGGTCACCATCTCTGTAGTTAGCTGAAAAATTACTTCTGATTTGATTTTTTTCTAGGGTTTCCTTCATCTGCTGTGTTACTTCCTCTGTTACCACTTCAGAGAGTCTGGGTGGGTGGCTTTCAAAATGATTCACCTCATTGCTGCCTGGGTCTGCCTTTGGCAAACTGGATGTCTGGGTTTGCATCTTGCTTCCATGATTTCTCATTTTTTATTTGTCTTTTAGTTTAATTCCTGGTTTGATGCTTGTAAATTGCTTATGGAAGGTGAAATTTATTGCTAGTACTGAGAACTCTTAGGAAATGGTTACTTCTCAGAGATACCTTCCAGGTGTAGCTTGGATTTTGGGTTTTGAGTCTGATGCAAAATTCTGCTTCTTCAATTTATTGAGGATCAGAAGTTGCTACCTATTTGGTCTGGCCCCTGATTCTTTTTTTTTTTTTTTTTTTTTTTTGCGGCACCAGGGATTGAACTCACAACCTTGCGCCTGCCAGGGCAGGTGCTTAAGGCACTGAGCCAAACTCCCAGGCCTGGTTTTTTGAGGCAGGGTCGCACTATGCAGCTCAGGCCGACCTTGCGCTCGCGTTGTAGCCCAAGCCGGCCTCGCACTCACAACGCTCCGCCTACCTCAGCCTCCCAAGTGCTGGGATTAAAGGCGTGCGCCACCACGCCCGGCTGGCCCCTGATTCTTTAAAACTGGCCTATAGTATTGTTTATGACCTTCAGGCAATCTCAGTCTTGGCATACCAGGAAGAACAACTGATTAGAATAATTATGTCACCTTGGCTAAAGTAGTACAATCAGTAATAGCGATAGTATCAAACATAGCCTAGAAAGTGACAAACTGTGGTAATTATTAATTTGCCACTTTTAACCATATGAAATAGATTTTTGGTTATATAACAAAATCTAAAATAAACCAGAAATTGTATTCTGTAAATGTGCCCTCAATTTGGTGATTTTACCCTCAGGGGAAGGGTTGGGGGAAAAATAGAGAAATACAAGAAGAGGAAGGGATTAGAAGGCTGGAAGACAAAGGAAGATTACACCAGCTTTGGGACATTTGTGAAGAAGACAGGAAGTAAGGAGAGAAAGCGAAGAAATAAAAACAAGAACAGAACAGAACAACAGCCACAATAAACTAGCAACAATATTCATACTCATATAAAAATAAGAACCATCAATTGAGAAAAAAGGGAAAAAAGCAGAAAAGAAGAAACGAAGTCTACTTTAGGCATGTCTCTGCTGTCATAGGTAGACAGAGTGGGCAGACAGAAGCTATGTTTGTGTTGATTAATCCAAGCAAGTCTGTGCCTTTAATTCCACTGAAGTTAAGGCTGGTTTCTGAATGTGAGGCTGGAACCTGATTTGTTTGGTCTGCAACATTCTGTATTTTTCCTGCCAGCTTGACCTCAGTTCCTTCTCCTCCTGCTGACTTTAACTCAGTTCTGCTTCACCCTGACACTGGGAAGTGCTAGATGGAGCCCGCAGTTGCCCTGAGTTCGGAGCGCAATTGGCCCCTCTCCAAGATGGCAACTGAGCCTCTGTTGGGTGATGCCTGAAGCCTGAACCCAAATATCTCAGCAGCCACTTCAGTCTGCTGCATTCACTGCTCTGTTCCCCTGGTGAGCTTTTCCATGGAGGCCTCTGAGGTCTCCAGTAGTCACTGTGCCACTCCTCCCACACGGTGAGTCAGGGCTCCTGGAGAGAGTGCAGCTTGACTCCTCCTCCTGCATTGAGGTCCTTCTTGTCACTCTCCCTGTGGGCATCAATGCTCACTTCAGATCCCTTATTTTCTCCTTCTTCTCTTCTTCACAATGCTATATTCCAGCATCTGGATATGAAATCTTGGGGAGGCTGATTCTCTGCTGTTCACCACTCTGCCATCTTCCTTGATTTGTTTTTTAAGGTTCCATTTTCCAACAACCTCCAACAGGTGTATCTTCAAAGTGTTCTCCTGTCAGTGACTCCCGTTCCTCAGGAGGGAAAGTTTCCCAGGCAGATACACTCCTGCCACCAATTTAAGTGTGCTCACATGGCCGCAGATATTCCTCACACGGGGAGTTGGGGCCGGCATGACAATTTACTCTTCCCAGGAGCAAGGGTCAGTCAGGAAGAGATGTGACATCTTGCTGTTAGAACCAGGTTGAAACACTTCTCATCTGAGGCTGTATATCCATGGGTATCACCATCTGGGAACTTGTTTCTTGAGCTTCTGTCTTAGTTACTTTTCTCTCACTGCTGAGACAAGGTACCTTACACCCAAAGTTGAGGAAGGAAAGGTTTATTTATTCCACAGTTTATGGAGGTTTCAGTCCATAATCAACTGGCTCCAAGGCAGGGTGGCCTGGTAGAGAATAACAGTTATGGTGGTGGAAGCCTGCAGAAGCAACAACAGCAAAAAGTGAGGAGCATGGAGAGAAGACTCTTTCTGTCCTTTATATTGTATATAGACCACATCTACCCTAGGGTGAGTGTGGAACTCACACGCATAATCCCAGCATTGAACCATGAATCAATTGCAAATTCTAGAAGCCTGCCCCCATGACTGTATGGTACTTTGTGGGGACACCCAGACACAAACCATGACACTCAGTCCTGGCCCCCAAGTCTCATTCACATCCATTATGCAAAGTCATTTAGTCCATCTCCAAGAGCTGCCAAAATTTCCGCATTGCTGAAAAGTCCAAGTCCAAAGTCTCCTCTGAGGTTTAAGGCAAACTGTTAGCTGTCAGCCACTGTACAAATAAAAAGAAACTTGAACACTTCCGAATACAATGGCACAAGGTAAACATTACCATTCCAAAAGTTGCACACAGGGGGATACAACGGATTGGGACTAAAACAACTCTTAAAATCCAGCAGGGCAAATATTAAGTGCTGTAGTTCCATGGAACATCTGATGCAATCTGTGGCAAGTCATTAGCTCCAAAGGGCTTGCATGACTCCACCCCTCCAGCACTTCTGGTGGCTGTAGTTCCTGTGGCTTCTCTTTTGGGTCCGCTTTGCTCCCTCCTTGCAGGTTCCTCAGATGATTCATGCTCCTGGCTTCTCCAAACTTCAGGAGTCTCCAATGCACCTTTGGCTTCACCCTCACACTTTCACACATTGCCCTCTCAGGGGCTCACTGCCTGGCATCCCAGGCCTTCTTCTGAAATCTAGATGGAACTCTTTTTAATCTCAGAACTCCTGCATTCTGCATGCACCTAAAGCCAGTGCCACATTGATGATGCTAAGGTTCACTGCCAGCTGGAGAATTAGCCAGGCTTTCTTCTCTCTTGGATGTAAGAGTCAAGCATCTGGATCACTGGGCACTCTGAACCTGATTCTGAGGAACAAATTCACTATGCTGCTACCATTTTGGAACCTGGTGCGGATGCCACTGCCCTTCTGGAACATAGTGTGGCTGTTGCCATTCTGTAACTTGGTGCTCTGTGGTTTTATCCTCAAAGCAATGTCTCTCACTTTTGCAGTTTTGAGTCTGTAAAGAGTGAGGACTTGCTGCTTCTTGTGATGCCCTCAGGTCATCTTTTATATTCTCCTGTTCCTTCTCAGCAATTGAAATCTCCTCAGCTCTATCTTTGCAGTTGACAGCTTCATTGGATCCTTTTTTTCTGCCAAACTCACAACATTTTAAATCATCCTGCTGGGCCTTTTGCTCTTGATTCACAACATAAATTTGGCTAGAAGTTCCCAATAATTGCTATGCCTCTGCCCCTACATTAGACTGCCTTGAAATTTTTTCTGACAGATTAATTAGACCACCACTGTTAATCTCAGTCTCAGGGAAAATCTCTGGACAAGAGCAAAATGCAAACAAATGTTTTGCCAAGCCACAGCACACATCTGAACTCCCACAGCCTATGCAGTCCTTTTCCCCAGCAGAAATGTCCCAAGCTTTGTCTTTACTGACAGGATTTCTATCAGCCTTTTAGTCTTCTGAGCTCTGACCAGAATCTCCCATACAGAACAGCCTAAGGCCTAAGGCATTCCAGTTCTACTTTCTCAGGTGACATGTCCAAGTCTTTCCAAACTCTTCCTGCAAACCATTCCCAAAGGCTCTTGAACCACATGGTCAGGTATAGTCATAGCAACTACCCCACTTCCCTGTACCAAATTCTGTCTTAGTTACTTTCCTTTCATTGCTGAGACAAAATGTCTGACACCCAAAATTAAAGAGGCAAAGGTTTTTTAGCTGACAGTTTGTGAAAGTTTTAGTCCATAATCAGCTGACTCTAGGGAAGGGTGGCTCATGGCAGAGAAGTAAGAGTTTGAGGTGGTGGAAGCCTGCAAAAGCAACAACAGCAAAAAGGAAGGAGTGTGGAGAGAAGACTCTTTCTGTCCCTTATATTGTACGCAGGCCATACCCACATTTGGGCTGGTGTAGCACTGACTCCCATAATCCCAGCATTGGACCATGAATCAATCATAAATTCTAGAAGCCTGACCCCATGACTGCAAGAGGCTTTAGGGGGACATCCAGACACAAACCATAACAGCTTCCCATGAAAATCTCATCATGACACAAGATGGTGTCTTCCACACTTTGAATTTAAGTGTCTGTGTATCTTTCATTTTATGCCTCTCCATAGAAGGACTGCACTGTTTGGTTATTTTTCTTAATGAAATATTTCCAACTTTCAAACTGTCTAGAGAGTATTATGATCAATACTTTGGAATGCACCATTCAGCTAGGAAAGAATACTTGAAAAGGACATTTCTAATCCTGTTAGATTGCATTTCTTTTTGTACCCATTGTTGAGCATCTCTTGTGAAATGTGTGTTTCCTGCCCTTGTGCTTCTCTTTATGCTCTCACCACATATATATTAAGGACAAAGCGTTGACAGGTTTTAAACTTCGAATAGTGCATGGATATTCAACATTTGTTGCTGGGCTTCACATCATTCTTCTGTGTTCTACTGTGTGATGCTGGGGTACGGACCTCAAGAATAAAATCTCTCCTCCATCAGCAGATTCCTCGCTAGACTCTGCCAACAGAAGCACCACAGAGGTCACAATTTATTTGTCCACTTTCCTGGCCAAGGATGGTTTAAAACCTAGTGCACTGAATATTTTTGTAATGGCAGTACAACTGTTGATTGAACATTTTATGCACTCACTAGAGGTTCTCAGAGCAGCTACCAAGGGCTGGGTTTGCTGATCTATAGACTTTGTGGCTGCCTTCCAAAGTAACTGCATTTATTTGCCCAGGAAACAGAGCGTGAACGTATATATTGTCCCACTGGCCTCAGGTTCTGCACTTTCTTAATTCTTAGTGTGAAGTAGTATTTTAATGTGATTTTAATCTGCATTTCTCTAAAGTCAAGACATGTATCTGTGTTTCTGGCTATCTGATTTTCTTCTTTTCTTCAAGTTTTTATTTATCTATTTAGTCTGTTCTTCTTGAGTTGTGGGTCTTTACTGATTTGTCAACATCTTTGAGTTATGGATTTTAATCTTATGCTTTCAAAATGCTTTTCAAGTGCTTTTTCTTTTTGCCAATTCATGGCATCTCTTTTCATTTTTAATGGTATCTTTTGTTGAATGAACATTTTAACTCTGAATATATTCAAATTCATGAATCTTAGTACTTAAGCTTTTTGTTTCTTGAGGTCTTAAAAATCCCTTGAGATCAAAAAATCATTCAACTGCATCTTTAAAAGAACATCTAAAATTTGCTTTTTAACCCTTTGGTTTTTAATCTACCTAAAAGTTTTTATAGATTTGAAAACTTTTTCCATGCACATAGTTTATTATTTATTGAATAGCCTGTCATTTTCTTAGAGATCTACCATGCTACTTCTAGCATCTATTCAATTTCCATGTGTAATTAAGGCTATGTCTCGGTTCTGTTGGTTTCTTTGTCTGCTACTAGGACGCATGATCTTCAGTGTAACAGTTTGTAGATTTTCCTAGTACTTTCTGTAGAAGTCATTATTACCTTCAAATAATGGTAGTTTTAAAATTTTTCTTATTATAATTTAAAATTATTTTACTTTTGAAAAACCCAGTTAACTAGGACCACATTGTACAGTATTAAATAATGTCAGAGGCTAATCTGGCCTTTTTTTCCCCTTGATTTTGAGTGGAATATCATTAGAGCTTATCAGTCAGTGTAAGTTTTTCTTCATGTGTTTATAGATACTCTCTTTGAGGTTAAGAAAATGTCCTTCATGAAAGTAGAAGGGAGACTATTAGAGAAGAAGGGGAGGGAATGAACAGATTAAAATAAGAATTAGATGCAGCTAATTTGTGTTTTAAATTGTTTGCTAGTGATGCTCCTTGCCCTTTTAATTAAAAAATAAAAAACTTCTTGAGGAACATCAGCTCTGAATCTCTTTAGTTGAAGCTCGTCTACAGTGCAGGTAAAGGAAAGGAGTTGTAGGATTCCTCTGAACTCACGGCAAGCAAACTATTCCACTAGACTAAAAATGGTACTAATGTGATCCCCAGAGCAGAGATCTGGGGGACCAGTTCTAGCTTGTTCAAAAGTTACCATTCTTTAATTCCAAACATGTTTTGGAAGAGTTAGTTTTCAAAAATAGCCAAAAAGGAGCCAAATTTCCAATTTGGATATTGCTTTTGATGGAGATCCAAACAGTAATAAAATATTAGTAGGCTAAATTAAAACTGACTGACTGGAATATTCTTCAAAAGATATTGACAGACTTTGCTGTAGTTGCTGACCTCCCTCTCACTCTGTTTTCTGGAAACTTGGGCTTCTCTTTCCTCCTCTTTAATGAAACACATTTCTATCGTCACATTTAATTTTCGCCTTTCACTTCGTATCGGCCTTGACTCTTTGTAACATGACACTGTGGAATGGGGTCTGGTCCACTTTTTGAACACAACACATGGAAAATGGTGAATAGATGTCCAGCTTCTTTAGTCTTCTCGTTCCTTCAATGTAAGCATAATTAAGGTGCATCTCAGCCTCCAGATCTTGTCTGTACATCTTTTTCAAAGGGTTCCTCCTTCCTCACAGCTTCAAGTAACCTCCACTCAGTGCCCTTAATTTCAGAGTATCCTGGGCAGTGTGAAAACTAGTCGGCTGAACACTGCCTACAGCATTTCAAATCCTTGGATCTGTAGACTTTTAAATGTTCCATTATGGGACAACCAAAAGAAATCACTAGGTGGAAAATTAATTTTCTGGAATATAGCAGCAGTGGCTCTCATGGCCGGATGAAATGAAGCTGTAGACTTCATGCAGTTTCAGATCAGAGCTTTTTAATTCTCTGTGGGTTCTGAAACTCTCTTTGATGGCCAATGAGGAAAAGTGATTTGTATGAGAGTCTGGGGACCTCATCTGAATGAATCTAAATGCACTAAAAGAAAGTGATTTAAAATTCCCTGAATCTTTCTTTGTTCTGTTTTCACTCTCACAGCAGTCTTTCCTTCACCTTCTTCTTCAAGGTCTCTTCAAATGCTGTCCCAGCTGGGAATCGTTTTGCTGGGACTCATTGCCAAAAGAGGTTATTAGGAGAACTTGAGCTTTATTTGGAAGCTTCTGGCTCAGCTTTGAGAAGAATACCATGAAATGGCTTGGTTACCCTTCTTTCAATGTAACCGCACACTAAGAAATCATATCACACAAAAATGATAGGAGTGGGAAATTAGATTATAGACTAGCTGTACTATCTACTTGTAGAAGTTCATAGTTTTTATTTAGTAAAACATTTCACAGAACCATTCATATTTGAATGGAAGTCTATAGATCTATGGTCAGGATTATTTAATCAAGAATACAATTGGAGACATAAGAAGTTGGCAGGAAAGAAACTACAATCCCTAAAGGGAATCGAGTGGGTAACACAGCAGTCTATAATTCCTTACCTTGGTGAGTTGTATGGGAGGGCGTGTCCCCTTAGGAAAGAAGGAAGCAAGTGAGCTGCATCAATCTCCTTATCAACAAGCTAATGATGGAGCTGCAGGAAAACTGAGTCCTGCTATTTGCCAGGCGGAGGCCTCCTCTGTGGAGTGCTTTGTCTGGATGTAATTGTCTAAGATTGTTCATAGCAAACCACCTACGGATTTAGGTGGAAGACTTTCTACAAATGGTCATGTAAATGATGTAACCATCTCATATAATCTGCCTGTTGTGTTTGAGTTTCTTTACTGCTTAGATACTTGAAATTTAGTAAAAATCGATACCATGGCAGACAGGTTAACAAGAGAAAAGTGTAACACATTTATTTAATGAAAATTTTATGTGACATGGGAGTCTTCCAGATAACCCAGAATTCTGGGGAAAGCTGACTGTTTTTGTGTTTAACTTTGACAAAAAATGAAAAAACCAGGAGGAAGTGTGATGGGACAAAGGTGGATGATCCGATGGGAATGAGCTGAGGTGGGAAACCGGCGAGTCCTGCGTGTTCAGGCCAAGAAAGCCAGTTCAGGTCTAGATCAATGCTTCTTGGCTTCCCTGCTTAGTGTTTCTTTCTCCTTAGCATGAGCTGAGCTATTCTGGAGTGAAGGTCTAAAGATCCATTATCGGCTACAATAGGTCAGAGAATTTCTTTATGGCCAACCAGCAGGGAAAGATTGGAGCAGTAATTCTAGTTTCTATGACCTGCCCCAGGGAAGAGGGTTCTGCTTCTGTGAATCATCTGGGTGCAGAAAGACAGGTGGAAGATAGGAGGACAGGAGAAGATGAAAAACACTTCGCGAGACCCTTCTGATGTCATCAGTTTAAACTGCTTAGCATGCGACAGTGCCACACTTCAGCGCATCATTTTCTGCACTCCTGTGTGTTGAAATAACATTACACTGACCACCTACAAAACAGTACATTTCGTCATTGTGGACTAAGAAATACGATTAGATTTAAAGTCAGAGTTAAAATTGTAAGATTAAGGGCAGCTAATAAGGTTGAGTGCTAGCTAGATTTACAAGTGCTTGCAATGTCTTTGGGACTGGACAGATGTTCTGTTTTGGGAGGATTTTTTTTCTTCCAATTGCGGGTCATTTACTTTCCCAGGGGAAGTCATTTCAAGGATTCAACACTGTTCCATCATATTTGCCAAAGAAACAATGTAAATCTAAATTTAGTTCATCAGAAATAAACAGATCACTAAAAAGAAACCTCTGTTCTTCATTTAGAGAAGATAGTACATAATTTGCTTCCATAAAAGCATTCGTCTTTTCTCAAACTTGAAACTAATAAACTTGTTTGAGGGTCAACATTTTGAATTTTTTTCTAAATTAAAATGCTTTTATTTTTATCTATAAAGGAGATCATTTAGTTTTTTAGAACAAATCTCATTTTTTTTTTAACATTCCAGATACTCTATAGGACACGTTGTTAATATAGCGCTTTTATATAGTGCTTTGGGACTAGAAGTCTCCCAGGGAGCCATGCAACCTTGGGCAGAGTAAAAAAACCAGCGCCCACCAGAGAAATACAATAGCATCCTCAACAGAGCACATTAGAGGCATTCAGCCTGTAACACACAGAATAATGGTCATGGATATGATTCGTAAGTGAGCACAGCCTGAATTCTTTCAAATCATTTCTTTTCTTCCCTCATCTATTCTTCCTTTGGAGTCAATTAGTACTCTCTTTTGACAAGGGATTAATGAGGGAAATTTCTAAGATTCTTTTGCCAAGTTGACTCTTAGCATGGCATTCTGCTTTTTGGTAATTTATTATTTTAAAGTTAATCGTGTGTCTGCCAAGTAGTTAGATGTAAGCTTTGATCAGTGGAGTAATACTGCAATTGAAGCTTTTTGTTAAAGCAAAGCTCAAAGTGACCAGGCAAATTTATTTTTATAACACCTACAATTTCCTTTGTATATCAACTTCTATTTCCTTTAGAATAATGATACTAGTGTCTTTTTAAAAATACATTAGAAATGAATTAAAATGCATTATGAGGAGTACAAACTATGAAGAAGAGTGCTTAATTTTACCACCCAGAAATAATTACTGAGTTAATATTAGATAATTACAACTCAAGTTTTTTCCTGTGATGTATAACAAAGAAAACTTGAATGAAATAATTGATATTATAAAAAGGAGATGTGATAAAAGCTGTTGAACAATTAGATTCATTTTAATTTTATTTGATTTTAGTAGATGCAAAAGAAATGTAAACCACAGCAATAGCTAAATTTGCTTTTCATTGTAGGGATTATTAGTTTCTAAAAGATCTAAATAAAGTAAAAAGATAATAAAAGACAATTAGATTATTTTATTGTGCAGTTGTGTATCACTGACATATTTTTGAAATGTAATTCACTCAGTTGCTTAGTTTCATTTCTGTATTATGTCCATTCAGGGCCCATTTCCTGAATATTTTCATATTTGAGAATGTCTATATTTTGAATGAAGGACAATTTAGCTGGGTCTAAAATGCTTCACATTTTGCTTAGATTAGAAATTTGGAAACATTGCTGCAGTAGTATCTTTTGGCATTGCATGTTGTTTATAGTGAAATGAAGCCATCTTAACAGTTCACTCTTTAAATTCTCATTTTCCACCTTGCCTCAGTGTCTCAAGAAGTCCGTCATGTCCTGGAAACTCAAGTAGCTAAAGAAGTTTTAAAAATGCCAGTGATTATTAGTTTGTATTAATTTTTCCTGGAATATTCTGTGTAAATTTCTAGCAGAAGGCTCATGTTTTCCTTTAATGAAGGAAAACTTTCTCTTTTCATGCATGTGTTTTATTTTTTATTTTTTGTGATCTACTTGAGTTCAATACTGCAGAAAGGGTAATTATCTTTTATTGAATCGTCACCCACGTCCCTCACCCAGTTGATGGCCATTTCTCTATTTGCTTTTATCTCTTTGACATTTTGTCTGCATTTATTGAGGACAGATAACCTTCACTTTGCTACAGGCCCCTAGCTTAACTGCATTCCATGCAAACAACCTTCTGGGTCAACTGACACCTGCACTCTTATTTCATCCCTCACTGAAATAAGCGATGATGAAGAACAGGAGGAACCAACCTATAGACCCATACTAAAAACCAAAAGCAAAAACATAGACAAAATCCCCCCTTGAGCCTATGTCAAAATATTGGCACTTAAAATTACGCTTCTATGCTTTTAATAAAAAAATTAGTGCACATGTATGATGAAGTATTTCTGTACTTTGGAACAACATGAAATTGAGCAGTATGCATTCTTAATGAATTTTCTTTTCTAGTTCAATATCGCGTTTGTGATACTCCTCCATATTATTGGATGTAGATGGAGTTATTTTTTATTTCATCATTTCCTATGCAGTTTACCTTTAGCCTCCTGTTCCTCAGGAAGTTCGCTTTCTGTATTCCCTTGTAAATCACCGTTAATTGCTGCTTTTGTGATTATGGCTGTTTTCCCTCCCCTGTCTGCTTTTCTTCTAGCCTGAGGACAGTACAGCGAAGGTCTCCTCTAACTCCGCATTTTGCTCTAATGAGAACGTGAGGTGACAGACACTTAGTGCTACCTCTGGTGGCTTTTCTTAACTTTTCCACAGTGTGAAACCCCAACTTTCATCTGCTTTTCTTCAGTGGAGGTAAGGAAGGGGCATGGTGATTGTGTCAATGAGGATATTTAGGATTTTCTTGAGTCGCTTTCTTTCCTTGTTATTAGTTTAGAGTTGGTGGACTGGGTGGAGGGTTAAGAGGAGGAAGAAATTTTATCAGAATCGCCAATATGCAAAGTTTGTTTGATGAAATTTGGCCGTTTTTATCATTTCGTTGCTCTTGGAACCTTATATTTGTTTAGGCTTACGTCTTTTGAATGAGCAGTCAGTTTCATTTAGTTCTGGGAGGAGATTCCGAATCCAGTTCCAGTTTTGCCTTCTCAAAGAGCGTATTTCTCCTTGAGGTTTCTTACTGTGTGACAAATCCCCAAGTATCCCTGCTGCTTGTTATATTTAAAGCTCCTACCTTTGCCATCTGTATGATTAAACTCAGTATTAAGTTGATTGTCAGAGTGTTATTATGAACCTTCTGTTAATAATAATAGCTAAAATATGCTACGATCACACAATCATTTAATTAAGGAAATGTCTTTAAACCCTTCAAGTGGTGGTGTTTACCGTATCTGTTAGTGTTAGTTTAGGATTCACGTTCCATGTAAATATTTTGTAATATGAACCCATAACAGTGGTCACTAGTGCTTGCTGTGTGTCCGGGAATATATTTTGTAGTTCAGATGTCTCCTTTTATTTAATTCTGACATCAACTCTAAGACACGCTCCCTAATGTAAAGGCTGCAGAAACAGAAGGTAAGAAAGAAGAGCTACTGTCTAGATTCATCGTTGGCCTGAGGGTGGCCTGGCTTCTCAGCCCCATCTCCAAGGGACTGTGCTTCGTTTGACTTCACCATCGGCGGTGATTCTCCTCCTTCCTTCACACGTTAGGATGTTTGAAATCATGGCCAAACAGCAAAGAAGTTTGATGTTTGTACAAGCCAAACAGTAGCTATTGGAAGTGATTTAGAGTTAGGAGATTCCATCATTACTTGGGGTGTTCTTCAAGGGATATTAAATAGCAAATGGCCTGGATCTTGCCTTCATTGATGCACATCCCACAGCTATTCCCTGTGACACCAGGACGCTTTCTTGGTTGGGGCCCCTGCTCTGAGCGTGACCCTGGCTTTCCAGGGCTTCCTCTGCCATCTGAGACGAAGGCTTCATTAAGTGCTTTCTTTTGCTGGGTGTTCTCTTCTTTCCTTGTGACTTTCTTTCCAACCTTGCTGTCTTCTAAATGATGGGCCTTTCTGTGAACTGAGTTTGCAGGTCATCTACAGAATCTTTCTCTTTTGCTTCTCCCTAACTTCCAGGGTGGTAGTGACCATCACACTCTGTTTCTTGTACTGTACTGAAACCTCTAAGAAAAAACTAAACAAAACAAATGAACCCTAACATTCTGGGTTTTTCTTATCACTTTCCCTAGTTTTTATAGCCTCTATTGGGACTGTTTGAACCTTAAACCAACTTTTTAAGACATAGGCGATAATCGAATCAAAATTTCCTGGTTGTGCTGGGCGTGGTGGCGCACACCTTTAATCCCAGCATTTGGGAGGCTGAGGTAGGAGGAGCGTTGTGAGTTCGAGGCCCAGCGTGGGCTACAACGCGAGTGCAAGATCGGCCTGAGCTACATAGTGCGACCCTGCCTCAAAAAAACTAGGGCTGGGAGTTTGGCTCAGTGGCTTAAGCTCCTGTCTGTCAGGTGCGAGGCTGTGAGTTCGATCCCTAGTGCTGCAAAAAAAAAAAAAAAAAAAAAGAAAAGAAAAATTCCTGGTCGTATAGTAAGAGTCACTAGTGCCTTCACACTGCTCTGTATTCACACAGCTCTACACTTCAGAGCCTGTTACTTAATGGACCCCTACATAGCTCTATCATTTGGTGATACAATATTTGATCACAAGTGACCAAAACAGTTCTGGCTAATGTAAGCAAAAAGGAAGTCTAATAAAGAAGACAGTGCATCTCCGAGGATCTCTGAGAGGGCTTCAGGAACACTGTGCTGAAGTGTGTCATGAAGACACGCCGTGGGCACAATGCTCAAGGTGTCAGCATTGTCTTTGACACTGGATCCAGCTATCCAGGCCCTATTGTTTCAGGATGAGAATCTGGCTTTTGTTTGGAAGTCTGAGTGACTCTACATGGGAGGTAAATGTTCCTGCATGTGACATCTCTATAGCAGTCTGTTCTCTTTGGATAGATAGGCACTGTAATATGGGAAACAAGGACAAGCTAAGCACGGGCCCTTCTCTGTTACTGAGGCTCAGTGCCCTCCATCCGCCCCTGGTAGCGCCCATCGGTAGGTCTTTCACAGGCCATCTCCAGGGTTTTCTTCCATCTCTTGGGAACCTGCTTCACTAGCCCAGCACAGCTGCCCTGCAGGTGTGACAGCTTCAGCAAAAAGAGGAAACTTTCACAGGCAAATGCCTCACATTTCTGGGAAAGTATTAACAGAGGTGAGTGATAAAGTCCTCCTTCTCTTTTTACCTACCTGTGTGATACAAAGCAAATCTGACTTTTCCTTTTTCTACTATGTAAGTTCACTTTCCTTTAACTATCACTTCCTCTCATTTCCATTTGTTACTAGTTTTCAACTGGACACCCCTGCAGAGTAATAATATTAGCTCAGCAAGAGACAATGATGACTATAGCTGGCCAGCACTGTGAATTTGGTCGGGGGTTTGCCATCCATTTCCATCGTAAGGAGTAGTAAAGTCTCATGGGACTATGTTGGCCACTGAGTTGGAAGAAAGTGGTAATTGTTCATCTCAACTTAGACATGAAAGAAGAAATAACTCCTAGCATTATTATTTTGGGGGGAAATTCATACAACAATAAATGATCATTGTGTTATAATTAGTAACTTATCCTCACTCTGGAATACATAATTTAAGTCCTATTTCTACAGGATTAGACAAAGAAAACTTTTTAGAAATAGGTACAAAATTGAAATAGTCCTTGTGCCATTCCTAGCTCCTCTTCCCTATCTTCTATGCTATTCCACTGGTCTAGCAATAGCAATCCCATGATTGTGCCTGTCAAATATCACCAACGTTCATTTGATTCTACAAGTGATTCCTTCAATGTATTAGCACTCCCAGTTCAGTAAACATATTTTTAAAATCATGCCCCAAAAGTATACCATGTGAAATCTACTCCCCTAACATTTAAAAAAAATTTTTTTAAAGATAGTAAAATCCAACAAAACAAAACAGGACAAAGTCAATCAAAACAGCAGTAGAACGGGTACAAAACTTCAAAGCAGGATCCTAGAAAAACAATAGCTACTATGGTGTATCTTGTTATCTTCACAATAGTTGTCCATTCCATCAGGTATAGCAAAATCAAACCAAAAACAAAAGAGAATAAAACCAATCAAAACAGAATATTGAATAAAACAAAACAATCAGAATAAAGCAAAACAGTGAGAACAATTTTGGGCCTCAAAGATAAGATAGAAGGGAATCCCCCATATTTGCTACATTGCATACTGTCGTCCTCCCAAGAGATGCTCAGACTGCTGGCCCCAGGCCTGCAAAATCCACCAAACAATACAAGCGTTTAGCTGCTTTATGTACCTTAGTTGCTATCAACTTAGCTGGTCCTCTGAACCAGCAGGTTGCTTACAGGCTGGGTGGGGTGGTGGTGGTTTGCTGTTTTGTTGATTCTTAGCCCATGTGCCAGTGGGCTCACAGGAGGTCCTGACTTTTCTCTTCCTGGAACCTATTGCTCCGCTTGTCAGGAAGGCAGGCTAGTTGTCTTCTGGTTGGATCCTCCCTGACCCCAGCATGGTGGGTTCTCGGGAGGCACTGATCTTTCTCCTCTCCTAAATTTTTTTTTTTTTTCAGCACGGAGGATAGAACTCACAACTTCATACCTGCCAGACAGGCGCTTAAGCCATTAAGCCAATCTCCTGGCCCTAGTTTTTTGAGGCAGAGTTGCACTATGTAGCTCAGGCCAGCCTTGCACTTGCATTGTAGCCTAAGCTGGCCTCAGACTTACAACGCTCCACCTACCTCAGCCTTCTGAGTGCTGGCATTAAAGGTGTGCACCACCATGCCCAGCTTCTCCTAAAAATTTTAAATGTACAGTATAGTACTGCTGCACTGTACACACAGGAGCATGTAACAGATCTCTAAAAAATTTCCATCTTGTATCACTGAAACTTTACAACCATGGGCAGCAAATTTTAACTGCCTTTCCTCACCAGACCCTGGAAACTCCCATTCTCCTCTCTACTCCTCTGTGTCTGGCATCTTTGGGATGCTTTGGAAATGGGACCATGCAGTCATCCATCCTTTGGTGATGGGCTTTCATGTGGCATAGTGTTCTCAGGCTCAGTCATGCTATCTGTCATATGCAGTAGATTCTCCCTCTTCATAAAGATGGGGTAATAGTTCACTGCATGGGCTTAACCACGTTTTCTATGTGCATTCATCTGTTCATGGACTTGAAACATTTTTTCACACTTTTGCTACTATGAGCGATACTGCAATAAGCATGGGACGCAGCGATCTATGTCTTTGGGATCTTGCTTTCAGTTCTTTTGGGTAAATATTGAGAAATGAGATCACTGATTCTTATACTCTTTCTGTTTCTAAGTTTTGGAGGAGGCTTCTCATAGTTTTCCAAAGCTGCTGCAACATTTTGCATTATCAACAGGAAAAGGTTTTGGATTCTCCACTTCCTGGCCAACTTTTTCACAAAATGGAAATGGTCACTTTTACATGTGAGAATGGATAGCTCACCACAGCTCTATTTGCTTTTCCCTAGTAATTAGTGAGCTTCTCCCATACCTGTTGGTCATTTGGAGAAATATCTATTCGAGTCATTTGTCTATTTTTTCCCAATATTTTTTAAATTAAAGGGCTTTATTTTGGCAGATTTGTATGTGCACATAACATATTTTGGTCATTTTTACCCCCACCTTCCTTTTTGACCCACTGTCTCACCTCATTTTATATTTTGGGGACATTTCAGTGTGTTTAATATACTGCGTTTTGCACATATCAGCTTTCTTCCACCCCTACTCCTGCCCCTTATTCCTTCTCTTGTCTAGTAACAGTTTCTCCACTTTGTAGTCAAGACTTTTTTGCTATTGCTTTTTAGAATTTTATATATTTTGAACATTAATCCCTTATCAGATATGTGATTTGCAATGTTTTACATTCAGTATATTGCCTTCTGTTGTAGTCAGGGGTTACATGGAGAACAACTGCTACAGGACACAGAGTTTGTAATATTGTTTTATAACAGTCACCCAAAGTTATACATGAGAAAGTACAGGAAGATCTGTCCACAACACTAAGACCCAGGATTGCCAAGGGCCTGGATCCCACAGCAATGTCATGTAAGAGTCCCGCTAGAGACCCAAAACACATGACAGTGCCTCCCACAGTACCAACTGGGAATCTAAGAGCCCACAATAAGGGCTTTCGCCAGACTATTTATGGTTCTGTGCTGGGAAGGCCACAGGTCAGCGGTGGAGCTAGAAAGTCTATGCCAGCAGGGTGAAGGAGCCGTGCAGTGGGTTGAGGGTTCTATGTGGGAGCCGAGAAGTCACGCTCAAAAGAAGTGGGGCTGCCGTGAAGAGCACCACAGCCATCCTCAGCGGAAACGAGGTCCCGCGCTCCTCCGACGATGGAGAACAGCTGAGCACAGGTCAGGAAGCCCAGCGTGACCAGCTTCTCCAGCACACAGCCTCCCCTCCGGAGCCAGGAAGTGATGCACAATATGAAGAGCAGAGCTCCCGCAACGTGAACCACAGCCACTCTCACCGACGAGGTCCCGAGCTCCTCTGACGATAATGGCCGAGTCCATATTGGCGAAGCCAGCATGACAAGCACCTCCAGGAGAACCAGCGGCTCGAACAGCAACACTTGGAAGAACCCACAACGCCTCCTTCTTCTTCTCCACGTCCCTATTTATGCTGGCAACTTTCTTCAGGTGGAGCATCTTTACTCAACACCAGCTGAAGCTGGTGCTAAGTTGACCACCAGTTTGTAATCCATAACACCTTCTCACTGTTTTTTCTTTCTTTGTTTTAGTTTTTTTTGTCATTAGTACAGGTTTGCAGTACATAATGATTCCATGTATCATGGGGGGCCGGTACATGTGTGACGGTAAGAAGAATGAAGATGTGCCTTTTCACTACTGACTGTTTCTTTTGCTGTACAGAAACTTTTTAGCTTTATGTAGTCCCAGGGTAACATCATCCAAGCGCCTATGCTTTTCAGGTTTTATATCAGAAATCACTGTCAAGATCAGTGTAGAAAAGATTTCTTGTTAGGTTTTCTTCTAGGATTGTTACAGATGCAGACCTTCTGTTAAGTTTCTAATCCATTTTGTTTTGATTTTTTTGGTCCAGTGTGAGAGAAGTGTCCACTTTGACCCTGTCACAGGCTGCAGTTGTACTGTACTTGTGCTGAAAAGCGTAGTGCTATCCCCTCGTCTCTGTGGGGCTTAGCTCCAAGATCTCCTACACAGATCAGTGTGTGTGGGGGTTTTAGTCCTTTATACTAAATGCAGAGTATTTGCATATAACCTATGCACATTCTCATATAATTGAAATATTCTGTAGATTGTGCATAATAACACCATGTAAGTGCTATATAAACAGTTGTTATACTTCATTGTTTAGGGAATAATAAAAGGAAAAGAGTCTGTTAATGTTCAGTACAGACACAATTGTCTTTTGGATATTTACAACCTATAGTCTGCTGAATCTGTAACCAATGGAGAAACCCAAGATACTGAGGGTAGACTCCATGTGCAGGAGTGGTGGGTGGGGGTGGGGAACCTCAAACTGAAATTACATATTTTTCTCCCTACATTGAATAATGGTACAAACATTGTTTTGCTACCTGACATGCATGTCCAAACTGATAATGAGTTATCTTTCTAGTCAATAAATATATACCTGTAGTTGAGAACAATGAATCATTGGCTTGGCTAGATGCTCTCAAGAGGCAACACATAATTGCTTGTAGTCTCTGATGTTAATGTTAAAAAAAAAAGAACAATTGTTAATTGCTTTTTGAACTTCCAACTGTAAAAGAATGCATCTATGTTTGATTTCTTGATTGATTGAATGTCTCTGTGCCTACTCATTTTGTATATGTAAGAAATTACTTTCAAAGAACAAACTGTATGTCTACCTACTGACTCCTAAATTCATTCTAAATTCACAAGTTTCTCCATGGGCATCAGCCTGCCCTACTTTGGGGCATACTGCAGAAGCCTCTAAAGGTTTTCATAACAGGCCCTACCTTGAGGTTTCATTTACCTTCTAGCCATCTACAGCAAGCTTTTTGGGCAGTGTGGCTAACCATAGCTACCACCGAAGAACTAGTGCAAGCGCAAACTCTGCTGCTTGTCATCTAGTACCATGGGAAACTCAGCTCTTCATTATGCCTACAGAGTGGCTTTATCTTCAAAGTGATGTGATTAGCTAGTGTATGTAGAACTGACTTCCAAGTTGGGTTTGGATCTTTATGCTTGAGTGATGTTTCAGAGGGGGTCTTAGGTAATATTTTAACCCAAGCCCACAACTTATGGGTGAGATTTTGCCAAAGGCAAAAGGTTCCTGTCTCCTTGGTTTATTGGTTGCTTATGTTTCAAATATTAGTTAAGCACACACTGACAGTGTGTTTTTGAATCAGTGGCCATCTGAAGATTCAAGAATGCCTGGTGCAACTGAAATACTCAAAGGTTTTTTTTCCCCTGTTACTATATGAATAAGGCTAATAAAACTTAGATAGGGCAATTGATTTCTTTAGAACAAACAAGTTTTGCAAGTATCATTTTAATTTTGGAGCTAGAGAGAAAAATACTCACTGTGGTTGGCGAGGAATGCTGCTAATAATTCTAGCTCATGTTATTGCCAGGAATTTGAACATTTATTATGGACCCTATGTTTTAGCTGGGTTAATTGGCTACTCCCTGGTGATTGTACAATTAGTCAACATTTGAAGTTCATGCTTAGCTTGATTTTTGGGTTTAGATATCAAATTATATTATTGATGCAATGAAAGACAGCACTTTTGATTAAACCAAATCAATGTTTCTTCTCAACAGGTTGTAGCACTAAGCAGGATAATTAAAATCTTCCCATAGGGAACAGAAAATGTGCACTGGAGTCTATTTCACAGGAGTTCAAATTTGATTTTGACTTTCTTTCAAAATAGGACTCTAAATGGAAGCATTAGTCAAATTGATCACAGAGCACTAGTCTACCCAAGTTTCTTGCCCAACTCGAATTTTTAACACCATATGAAGCATACATGATGCAATTTGATTCATTCTTTCATTTCCTGGAAATCTTTTCCTCCCATGCTATCTTGTATTATTAAATAAGGAATTTGTAGATGCCAATTTATTTGCATCTAACACATTTTTCATAAAGAATGAATATTCTAGATGCTTCTTTCTTCTTCCCTTCCTCAGGTATCTTACATTGTTTTATGTTAGCCAATTGAAGGGCTCTCGGTAGTTCTGCAAGTTTCCATATGCTTAATTTAAAGGGAGTGCAGAGTAGATTTTCCTGACACTCTTGGTTCTAACGGTTTTGAGAAGGCAAGAGTCCCTGACTCATGTCACGCCCATCTCAGTAATGTATTCCAAGGGGTTGATGTCACAGACCCACATACTGCCCTTTCTGGATTTCTATCTACATTGAACTGCACTTTGACTTTCATGTGCTTCTTCCTATCCTGCTAACTTAATTACTTTGCATTTACCTCTTCATTAGCTTTCTGTATACTCATGCACTTCGTACGCTGTTTAGAAATGGCGGTCCAGATACTTTAGCATCCTGATTGTTTCTTTACATGCAAATGCAAGTTAGTGCCTATTATGCATTGAATGTGTTCTCTGCAAATTCATAAGCTGAGACCCTAACCTCAGTGTGACAGTATTCAGAGGGGGTCTTTGGGTAGTCATTAGGATCACATAAGCTGTGAACCTCCATGATGTGTAAGGTGAGGAAGAGCGAGCAGAGTCAGATCTTCCTCTTTGTCCCTCTGTCCTCTCTTTCTCTGCTGTGTGAGAACTCAGCAAGAAAGCACATGTCTGTGAGCCAGGAGGAGAGCACAGATAGGGAATCAAGCTGGCCATCGCCTTGGTCGTGGCCTCCCAGCCTCCTGTATTGGGCAAGATGAGTGCCTGCTGTCTAAGTCACGTGGTCTCTGTTGTTTTGCTATGGTGGGCAGAGTAGGGTGCTTCTGTATGATAGTTTAAAATGCAGAAGCAGTTTTGACATTGGGTAGTCATTAGAAGGTTGGAATAATTTTCAGAACCATGCTAAAATATTCAAGATTGCTGCGATAGGACTACTGAAGGTGACTATGGCAAAGGTTCATAAAGTACAGAGGGGAGGGGTACAGAAAGTTTCCATCTTGTTTGGGAACTTTAAAATCAAATATTTGTGGAAATAAGATGGCATCAGCCTTTCTGTGGGTATCTCCTATTGAAATGAGAACATACTGTTGGAATTCAAAGTAACAAAGTATTATAAAGTGGCAAAGACCTTGGCTAAATTGGGTGTGTGTTCTAGTATTTCATGTGTAGCACACAAGGATGAAATCAAACATTTGGCTGAAGATATTTCTAGACAAAACATTGAAGCAATGGCTTGGTTCTTCGTGATTACCTAAACTGTGAGAAGGTGGTGGGGAATTGAAGAAGGAATTGTGAACCCAAAAGAAGATAGGACTTCAAGATTTGGGAAGTTCTCAACCTGTCCATGTTGTGAAGAATGGGAAAGCATTTTCACAAGAGTTATGTCAGGATGTGGCTGGATTATCATTCAGTAAACAGAATAGGCGAGTATATGAGCAGAAACTCAAGCCGATTTGAATTGGAGGGATTGAGATGAGATGAACTGAAGGAATACTTTTGTACTACTTAAATTTTATAAGATGGAGAACAAGGAACAAGCTCTTTACTTTAAGAAAAGGAACAGTAATTTGGAAGGTGATTCAGAGATTGCCAGGGTTTGTGTCTCAGTGTTGACAGGCCAACTGGTGTCTCGCTAGCAGCACAAGGCAAGGTTACCTAGAACTGGGGGTGCTGTGGGGCTAGGACCCCGGCCTGGAATGATTCTAGCAAAGCTGCAGATGCAGGACCACCATCCAGTGAGTCCAGAAGGAGGAGGGCCAAGCCAGAGAGAGCAGTCTGGAGCTCTAACCCAGGAGGGCAGTTACCTTGCTGGTTTTGGCTCGCTTGGGGTCCATCACCACTTTCTTCCTTATTTTTTCCTCCTTTTGAAACAGAGCTCTCTCTCCTATTCCTTCCCAGCACTGCACTGTGATGCTGCAGGAGGAAGAAAATGTGGGTAAACATGACGGAGAGCTGAAATTCCTTCCCAGAGTGCCCACGGCCCTCTCTAACCTTTACAGGATGTGCTAGTCTGTGGATTGCGACTCAAGGAACTGTGCGGGAGATACCTTGGCCTCAGGGAAGCCAAAAACAAGGTTCCTAAGGAAAATTTTCTGTACTACTCGTCAGCAACTAACGCTAGATTTGTGTAACTTGTTAAACCAGGTGCAAACCATCCAGCTGCATTCTTGATGAACAACGTAGATAATGTATTGGGTGCCACTGGAGGAGTTTCCAATATCCAAACTACACTTTATAAATCCCTGGTTAGTGTATTTTATTCAAATACTGACCAAGGTCACTATCATGGTTTCAGATACCCCTGGAGACAGACACAGAACTGTAAGTTCCCAGACCAGCTGCCACGTTCATTTTATTTGTATGCAATATTGTTTTATGACATAAATTTTAGCTTTTCACAGATTTGATATTTTATTCTTTTTCATTTTGCTGGATTCCTTTTATATTGACTTTATTTCCTATTATAGTGTTGCTCCTCCTTCTCTCGCTCATTCTTGCTTGAAGGTGAAAGTATTCTTCCCAAGGTTAGCCCATCCATCATTATTCTCTTTTCTTTTCCTCTCATTCACACAAACAATTAATATTGGGTTTTCACCATGTGCTGGGTGCTGTATCTTTCCCAAGGAGCCTAATGTTTATTAAGAGAGATTATCATGAAAGCATGTGAATGGGATCGAGCGTGGCTGTGATCAGGAGGATTGTGCCTTGGGCACTTGGAGCACAAATAAGAGTGGCTTCACCACTGCCTGCTGGTTCCAGGAAAGTTCTAAATAAGATGTGATATCTGAAGAATGAACGTCACTGCGGGATCACTAAGAACAGATAAACCACACTGTGTAATAAATAGGAAGCAGCTGAAAGGCATTTAGCTGAAGAAGAGAGGAGTGCCGGTTAGATGATGGGTTGGAATGAGCACTGTCCAGCCTGTGCTGCTCAATCTTTCCTCCGGTTCGCTCACCCTAATACACTGCATACCATTACTAATGCATACTAATAACAGAGAGAAATGAGATCTGTTTTGGTGTACATAACATTTTAATTACTTTCATCCCTATTACCCCACCTCCTTCCCCTGTACCTCTCATCCTATTCATACGCAATGAATTCTCAAAGCTAAGTCAGAAAAAGATGAATCACTTCTCGATGCTGAATTTGGTTCAAGATTCAGGAGTGTCTGATGCTGAAAGTATTCCTTTAGTGGAGTATCAAAATTGCCAGTACAGACTCTTCTTACAAGGAGGCACACGAGCAAGTGAAATAGTCAAAGATGTGTGTTTCCTTCATTTCTGGAGCAGGGCGCTTGAGGGGAAGGCCGGTGGCGGGAGGTGTGCTTACTGAGTATTTGCTAGATTTTGGTAGAGTAAGTGGTGAAAGTGTCTGCTTTGTTTTGGGGTGCGTGCTCCTGGGGCGGCAGCCGGGAGTGGTGGCAAGGTGGGGGCCTCTTTCTACAGCCTGAACTGTCCTGCAGAGCCGTGCCGTCTGTCCTGCTCTCCTCTTCTTGCCCGTTTGGTGCCCACAGCCACCACTGTGGCCTCTAGACTGAGCTAGGCACCGAGACACCCAGGCCTGCCCTTCGACACAGGTGGCCTGAACAGGCGACGCAGGTCCTTCGTCACACTTCCCCACGTCTTTCTCCATCTGTGAAACACTCCGATGATCTACTCCATTTATTTTATTATTATTATTATTTTTCTTTAATCAGAAAAGTGTTTCTATTTCATTTTAGGATAATGAAGGCGCACTGAGAAGACCCAAAGAGACAGAACCAGGGTACCAGTTCCCGATGCTGAGCCTCTGCTCTGTTAATTCCTGAAACCTATCACTGACGCCAACCGACAGCTTGCCTCTCTTGTGGGTACCAGGCAGTTTACCCTTTTGGGTCTTTTCCTTGACATCAGGGGCAATGGTTAAGTGGGTCTCAAAAGACTCCTCTGTTGGAATGCAAGCATTTCGTTTAGAAGGATTGAGTCTAGTGTTAGTGAAATAAACAGAAAAGCTAATTGAGAAAGCATTTGTAATCTGCTGGTACACTTGGCAGTCCCATTGCCCAGTCTTTCAGCATGGGAAGTGGGAATACCCGCTACTGGGCAGGACCAAGGGCTCCCTTTCTCCTGAGAACCCAGGCCGTATTCACCTGAGGCATTTGCTCTGCAGGGACGCGTTCACTGTCCGTCATCCATGGAAGGCTTTGGTGACTGCTGCGCACAGATAAGAAGAATCTTTAGTTTTATTTTTGGGACAGATGATGGTGATGGTGATGACAGTGGACCACATACCACCTGCTTTATTCACATCTGTTCCCCAGGTTCGACAGTGTGCTCAAAATAATGGTGACTTCCATTCAGAAATTAACCACACATCCAAAAGTACTCTAAAGACGGCTCTTCAGAAATCTAGTAAAACCGTGTGCCCTAGAGATTAGAACCTAGTCATGCTGAAGGGGTTGGACTTCTTGAAAATATATTAAGACTCTCAATTAATGTTTGGGAAGCTCCTAAAGAATGATTCTGGCAATTTGGTTGAATAAAACAAGTGTTTATAGGGGACTATGTGGATGGGATTAATAGAAGCAATCAGAACAGTTATAATTATAAAGTATTAGGCCCTGTTTTAATGAAGAATTTTTGCCCCAACAAGCTTACAATAGCTTATAGAAGACAGCTAATGATAATATTATGGGAAGCATTTTATCAACAAAAAAGCCAATAAACTATAAGGTGAAAATATGCTTAATAACAGTACACATGATTTTGTAAATAACACATGTTTTAAACTCAAGAATTCAAGTTTCTGTCCTATCACTTTGTAGTATAAAGCCTTGAGACATTTTCAGACCTTATTGCAACTCTAAAATGGGTTATAAAATTATATACTGTAAGGACTGATAAAAATTGTGTATATATTCGAGCATTTTATAAATGGTAAAGCACATTATCAGTGCTACTTTTTAAACACTATTTTAAAATTTACCACTATGAATGACTTCACATTGACTGTCATATGAAAATTTACTCATTTGCTAGTGATAGAAAGCTGCCTTCAGTTGGTTTAAATAAAAAAAATATCACAAGATGTCTACAAACAGTAGATCCAGGTTCTCAAATGATACCTTCCCACTTCGCAAGTCTTCTTTCCTCTGTGTTGATTTCACTGTCGGGAAGTTTAATTAAGATTAATTTGGCAACCTCAAGAGAAGACAAAATAAAAGCTTCCCTGTTCTAGTTGCTCCAGTCACTCGGGGCATCCTTGAGTTTTACCCTGGGTCAGGCATGCATCTGAGGATGCACCCCAGTGGTGAGTCCTCGGAGACCCCCGTTGGATGTGCTTCGGTCAACTGCTCGTCTTGGGGCTTGGGGCACATTTGGTGCCATTTGTTTCACAAAGAAAGAGCAAGGGCAGACAAACTGTGGACTATGCTGTACCCCATTGTTGTCACTGTCCGGAGTGGTCACATTTAACAACAAAATAGCTAAGCCCCTTCCCCCCGTTTTTAGTGATGTATCTGATAATTCCTGTTCACAATAATTGATACATTAATATCACTATCAGAGGAGTTAACAGTATTGCATTGTGTATTTAAAACTTTACAAAGAAGCAGGTCTGATACTAAGTGTTCTTATCCCAATCAATCAATCAGTCGATCAGGTAACAGGAAACTTTTGAAAATGAAGGATTGATTTATGATGTAGATTGTAACGACGGTTTTATGGGTGTATATTGATCTCCAAACTCAACAGAATGTATCAATACATATGAACAGCTCTTGGTACTTCAGAAATACCTCCATAATAAGATGATTTTTAAAGAAGTATTATTTGGGTTCACACAGGTTTTATGTGCCAAAGCATAGTCTCAGATCTGACTCTTTTTTTTTTTTTTGGTACTGAGAATCGAACTCAGGACTTTGTGCTTGCCAGGCAGGTGCTTCATAGTTGTGCTAAATCCCTGGCCCAGATCTGGCTTTTTTGGTTGCAGTGGTTGAATGCATTTATCCAGCAGAGTAGTTAGTAAAGTGAAGCTCTGAGCCACAGTCCTGGAACAGCTTTTCCATCATTATACATGTTGGGGAAAACACTTCTGAGCTTCAATTTTTAAAACTCATAAAGTTGACAGTGTGGAACTTGAGTATAACGTTTGATGAATGTTACCTTGTAACCAGCGTCCTGCAACTTGTGCCTCAATTGAGTGCTAGAACACTTTTATCCCTCCGGGTGCCAAACTCCCTGCCCTGGTCTTTTGAGGCAGGGTCGCACTATGTAGCTCAGGCCGGCCTTGCGCTCCGCGTTGTAGCCCAAGCCGGCCTCGAACTCACAACGCTCCGCCTACCTCAGCCTCCCGAGTGCTGGGATTAAAGGCGTGCGCCACCACGCCCGGCGCATGAGTTTAATCTTAAATTTGCCCATTTTTTATGCCTGATTAACTGAATTATTTTGACCTGAGGGTTGATGTGTGAAGGATTTTATTCCCATAACCATTGCTCTATACAGGTAAGAAACTCCATTAAATGAAAGTAGGTAGCACGCACAGCACATTAGATGCATGTCAACTACACTAGTGCATGTTACACTGTTTTTTTTACATAAATTGTTCTGTTTAGCATCCTCCTGCATTTTCTTCAGCATAAGACTCAAAAGTCCTCTAAACTATGGATGTTTCAAAGTAAATCTTCCTTATTTCTGTTAAGATGATGAGAAGTTGGCAAGCCCGACTTTGGCAGTGAACCGTTATAACCCACATTGGAGAGGATACATGCGCACGGGCATTTTTAAATGCACGCAGACACAGTCTGAGAAGGGAGCTTACTTTAAAGAGTCAAGCAGCTACAAATAAGATAGCCGTGCAGTGCTGTTTTGTAGAGAAGGAGCGTGAACATGTGCAGTGCAATATAAGGAGATGATCCCGGCATGGGTGAAGCCTCTGTCCCAGTTGAAAGCATTAGCAAACGTTAAAACACACAGGGCCTTTATCACTGGGAAGAGAATTTTGGACTGGGTGATTGGCAGTGCCCTACTGGGTGGGTGATGACACACGACAAACACCTTCGAGGGAGCGTGAGACGGCAAAGCCTCCGACCTCACACACTTTCTCTAGTGTTGTGTGAGAAAACCAATTTGTTCACACAGAGTCACATCATCTAGTGCTGTTGAATGTTCAGAAGAAAGTCTTCCAAACAGAAACTATGGCAGGTATTGGGAGTCTAAGGGAGTCTCCTGGACTGACAGAGTGTGGAGCACCCCTGCTCTGAGGGCGGGAGGTGGGTGGAGGGCGAGCCAGGAGCGGCCAACACACAGCGCCGACCAGGCAATCAGGACCAGTGCGATGCAGGGTTTGGGGGTTCTCCTGCACACCCATGCCTTGGCCCCCATTCACAAACATAGTCCTTCAGGAATGATTCCTGGAGCAGAGCAGTGAGATGGCGGTGACAGTAGAAAGGTGGTACTTCTGATGGGTGATTAACACCAAGAAGGTCAGGCCAGGGAGCCTAGTTATACCCACCCAGAAAGATGGCGCCCCGGACCCAGGAGCACGATGGTGGAAGTGTGAAGGGAAAGGCAGTGGGGACTCAGTTCCTGAGGTTTCACCGGGGCATCAGCCAGTCCCTGAGCTCAGGACTTCCTTTCCTGGAGGATCCGGAGGAAGAAAAGGAGACTGCAGACTGAGAGAAACGCATGTACCCGTGCAGCTACCGAGGAGGTGCTGGAGGGAGTCGGAGGCTTGCAATGAGTCTGAGTTGACTCGAGGGTCAGAGTGGGAGAGAACTGGCCCCGGAACCTGAGTTAGGTTGGAAGTTTCAGAGAAGAACCAGTGTTTCTGGCTAGGAGGGAGCATAATTACAGTAAGTAGGTTAAAATCATGTTTGCAATAGCAGTTTGATTCTTCTCTCCAAGGAAGCCACACGGAGAGGAGACTAGCAAGAAGCCACCTTCCAAGTAAGGCTGCCTGCCACGGAGGGACACATGGAACAGTTTGTCACCACAGTCATTCATCCTTCTGAGGTCACAGGTGGTGCTGAGCCCGCAGGCTGCTTCGTCCTCCCCAGCCGAGTGCTTGTTCTCCCCCCAAACCCACCCCCAGCTTCAAACCTGAACAGCAGTGCAGGAGCAGCAGGAAGCAACCAGGGGCGAGGTCAATCAAGCGAGTCTCAAGACGTCACTATGAGCCCATAGATTAGTTAAAGTACGTGTAACAATTATGCATCCAATACAGGTAATGCTCTTCTCAGTTACAGGAGAAAGTTCCTAATATATCGGTGTTTTCACAAAGGAGGAAAACGATAATTTGGCACAGTTTTTCCCTGGGAAATCTGTTTTCAGTCTGGCTCCTGATGAAGCAGCCCAGAGCCGTTCTGAGGGCCAGACAGTGGCCCTGACTCTCCACTGCCTGGCAGCGCGAATTTCTCCGCCTTTGGTCTGAGTTGGTCTCTTAGTGTGGGGTCCCCTGCCGTGGTTGGGGGGAAGCAAATGAAAATTTGGAAAATAGAGAGACAGCGTTTCAAGTTCTTTTAGAATTTTTTCTTCCACTTCCTTATAGATTCAGAAACAAAACTTGAAACATTTTTATGTATTAGTCTGTGATGGTAATGAAAATGAAAGCCAGTGTTAATTCAGAGAGATCCTGTAGACTCCTGTCAAGGACATGGAGTAAAACAGAACTCTCCGTCCCCCACATATCTGGGACTTGCTTTGTTAATCAATCCCAAGCAGCTGCTGTAGATTTCCTGGAGAGTTTTCCTGCTCCTGTCCCAGAGAAGCTAAAATAAGTGATGCCACTGGGAATTTTGAGAGACCCACAAAGGAACTTTCAGTGATAGAATGATGGCAAAATAGTGCATAATAAATTTCTAGGTAGCTAAAAGTTTATGAGATGTTGATGAAGTTAAAAGCATTGATGATGTCGATGTGTAATTACAAGTCAGTTTGGAAAGGCTATTTTCAATTTCAAATTTGTTTTAAAAATGTAAAAATTATATATATGTAATAGAAATATTAATGGATAGCAATATTTTGATACATGTACATACTGTGCAAAATTGAAGTCAGATCTATCTATCTATCTATCCATCCACTCATCCATCCGTCATTTCCGAGTGGGGAAACTTTCCCAATCCTCTTTTCGAGATTTCTGAAATGCATGGCCCACCATCACTCTCTTCCCGAGCACCCCTGAGTTTCCTGCCCCTGCTCCGCTGTGATGGGACCTCGTCCACTTTGACTCTCCTCCCTCCTCGCCCCAGCCTCTGCTAACTGCCATCCTGCTCTTACCTTCTTTGAGAACCACTGTTTTAGACTCTGCCGGAGTGAAATCATGTACTTCTTATGAAAGGACCATTTCTATGTGCATTTACTTCGAACATCTACCCAGTCTAAGCACGCGGCATCCAGGATGAAAGCAATCTCACTCTCCTTTTCCTCTTGCAAGCATCAATGATCCTCTAAAAGAAGCATAAATCCTATTCTGCTCACAAATATTTTCTGGAATGAGCCTAAGGAGGTCTTTCTGAATTCTAACACCAATTGCTGTTGTACCTTATACAGATGACAACTGTGGAGTATTTTGGGAAACACTGTTGTTTGCAAGTTTGACATGCCATTTAAAGTACAGCTATTTAAAAGCATACACGTATTTATATTTTGTCTCTAAATTTAGAATACAAACTCTTTGAGGTAAGAAGAAATTTCCTAAGTTGTGTTTTCTCTGCAGCACAAAAAGCAGTGCTTTGAAACTCGAGTGTTCCTTAAGTCCATGTGGATTCAAGTGAAGAGTTTAGAATGATAAGAACAAATAATTACATTGCATGAGTTTGCCAAGCACGCTGGGTTTAATCTGACTGCTTATTCCCATGCTGAGCTTTCGAAGACACAGATTTAATGTGGTAATTCCAATCGATTTAAAGTGAAATGAAAGAACCGTGAACGGAAAACTGTTGGCACTTTATAATAGTATGTAATAAGTTTATAGACTTTGAGGCAGTATTAACCTTGCCATTTGTTTCTGACTGTGTTTTATTTCACACCGCTTTTGCTAACTACTGGTGGAATATTGGATTATCGAACAGAGGAGTTCATTATACTCTCATCATTCGTCAGTACAGTCTTTGGAAAGCCTGGTGCTCGTAGGGGAAGCTGTGATTTCCACTACCAGTCTGTAATCTCTGTGACAGTGTTCTGGAGCCCGTGAGCAGAGCTGACAATTAAGGTAATGCGTGACATTTAATTCACACAAAGGAGATGATACGACATGAAGTACTGTCTCGCTATTTTCCCATCTGTTTGCATGATAACATTCTTCATTATTCTGAGTAAAAATTAGGCTTATTGCATTTCACAAATTAGCATCAGGCAGAAGCACTTGCAGTTGCCAATATTTGATCTTCTTTGACTCTTTAAAATGGCAATACTGTATGGTTCAACCTACTGGGTTTTTAATGACTTAACCTTTCTGATTTATATGTATACTGCTTGAAAACCAGTAACTGACAACCATCTTTTCTACTTATGAATCCATGTCAAGTGTTATTTAGTATGCTTATCTTCAGACTATGATGCACTCTGACAGGGTCATTGAGGTTTGTAATTATTTTCCTCTTCTGCAGGAGTGGTTCACGGTGGGACCCTCCTACTGCACAAGCGCGACACAGACAGAGGCAGCGCGCTTTCCTTATCTGGCCGATGGCCCCCTTTTGAGTACTGGCTTTTTATCATCTTTTGTCACCACTATGGCCACAAACAGCTACTCTGGAGCTAGCTTTCATGGAAGCACCTCATCTGCTGTTTAATTACTGATGTCTGAGCAGCACCGTCTATGGCGGGGAAATGGGGTGGTCAAGACATTGTCCTATAATGATAAAATGTGTGATTGCTGGATTCTATAATAGACATACTTTTGGCCAGAGATGTTAAATGGTAATGTTGAGCACTGCTTTGAGGACAAATTGTGAGAATCAAGTGGTGGTGATCTAAGGACAAAAAACTGGTAAAAGTAGCTAAAAATACAAGAAATGTCTTAAAGGAAAATGTGACAGACCATAGTGATAAATCAGGCAGTGTGATAAACAATGAAAACTTTCATTTTAGGGCACAAAAATTTGTAACACTGTGCCATATTGTATTTTTAACATACAAACCATGTATACACAGCTTGTAACATCTGGTTGTTTTTATAGTATTTAACCCAGAAGACTAAATTTATGTGAATAGGTTTCTTTTTTTATTTTTTGGTTCTGTAAAGACATTTGAGTTACAGCAAATATAATGTGACTAAGCTAATGCAGGCAAGTTGAGCTTCTGCCTCCAAATTGTCTGTGTGAGGAGATTCAATCTCTATTAAAGACTAAGAAACAATTGTAGAATATGCATATTACATTTCTAAATGTCATCAGTGTCTGACAGTTGTAAATGAAAATGACCATAGATTTCACAAGAGGGTGATATTCAGTCAATGGCACAGGACAAAAAAATTCTTTCTAGTCTGTTTGATGAGACGCAATGAATCTTAACACTTGGTTTAAAATATGAATCCACACACCGTGTGGCGTCTACTTCCCTCAGAGGTACACCCGGTGGCTGCCCAGCTTTTGATCTTGGGGAACACAGGCTCCTTCAGATTTACTTTGACGCATACGCAATACACATGATTCAAAGAAATAGAAATGTTTCAGCAAATACAGTGCCTGTAGTTATGAAACATCTTAAAACTTTTTTTTTTGTCTAGGCAAGAGTTCTACTTCCACTTTTTCGAATTATTACTTAGATGTATAATAAGACAAGACGGAGCGCTCACCATTTAACTTTGTAATAGGATGTATGATCTGGATTCTTCATCTCTTCAAAGTCTGGTCCTTTCAGTTGTCTGCTCATGGCTCTTTGAGCAAGCTGTTTAGTTTCCCCAAGAATCATTTCCTCTTCAGTGAAATGCTAATAAAACACCCATCATAAAGCTTTCATGAAGATTCCATGAGCGTATTCCACAAAAGCTCTCAGAACATTGCTTAGCAAGTGCCAGTGTGGGCTGGCATTATTACAACTCCCTGTCCTGAGAAACATGTACCTTTCAAAACTTAAACATTAGCATTACAGTTTTATTTATTTTTATTTATTTGTTTATTTTATTTAAGAGAGAGAAAAAAAGACATATATGACAAAGACAAAAAGCAAAAGAGACAAACAAATGACTAGAGTAAATACACAACAGTAACATTACAGGTTTACAAAACAGGATAGAAATTTGACAATGGTTGCAATATTGCATATCGTTATCTTCAAAATGGTTGTATACATTAATAGATTTAGACATGTAAAATTGATCTAATCATATGAATATTAATTGTTCTTTATCAATAATGAATACATTCAGCAGTGTGTTCGTTTTAGTTATCTTACATATACATATATACAGATTTATATCTTTTCCTTTTCCCTTCCCTCTTTCCCCCTTTTCCCCTCCCAATTACTTTTGCTCTTTGAGCAGTTTTTACCCTTATCTAGTATTTATTATAGATTTTGGATCATATATATTTTTTCAGTTTCTTACACTAGGGAGACAATATGGTATTTACACATGTGGGTTTGATTTATCTCACTTATGAGTATGGTCTCAAGTCGTGACCATTTACTTACAAAAGTCTCAATGCAATCTTTCTTAATAGCTGAGTAGCACTACATTGTATAAAAATACCACATCTTTTTTATCCAGTCTTTGATTGATGGGCACTTGTGTTGTTTCCAGGATCTGGCTATTACAAATTGGGTTGCTATAAACATGGGTGCACAGATATCACTGTGGTATGATGTTTTCAATTCTTCTGGGAAAATGCCCAGAAGTGGGATATCTGGGTTGAATGGGATCTCTAATCCTAGCTTCTTGAGGAATCTCCACACTGACTTCCACAGTGGTTGCACCAGTCTACACTCCCACCAACAGTGGAGAAGAGTTCCTTTTACCCCACAGCCCCTCCAGCATTTGTTATTGGTTGATTTTTTTAATCTTGGCCACTCTTTCTGGAGTGAGATGGAATCTCAGTGTTGTTTTAATTTGCATTTCCCGAATGACCATTGATGTTGAATATTTTTTCATATATTTATTTGCCATTTGTATTTCTTTCTCTGAGAAGTGTGTACTCATCTCAGATGCCCATTTTGGATTGGGTCCTTGAATTTTAGGGACCCAATTTCTTTTAATTCTTTATACATTTTAGATAGAAGTCCTTTGTCTGATGGACAATTGGCTAAGATATTTTCTCAATTCGTGGGTTTTCTTTTCACTCTGTTGGAGATTTCCTTTGACATGCAAAAACTTTTAAGTAAGATGAGATCCCAGTTGTTGATTCTGGGAAGTGTTTCCCGTGCAATTTGATTTTTGTTCATGAACTCTCTGCCTACTCTTATGTCATCAAGATTTTTACCTACTCTGTCTTCTAGTAAGTTTAGTGTTTCTCTTTTAATATTCAGATCTTTGATCCATTTTGACTTTATTTTAGTGCATGGTGATAGACATGGATCTAGTTTTAGTTTGCGGTGTATAGAAAGCCAGTTCTTTCCAGCACCATTTGTTAAAGAGGCTGTCTTTCTTCCAATGTACATGTTTGACCCCTTTGTCAAAGATGAGGTGGCTAAGTGTGTTTGTAGTTGTGGCTGTATCTTCTAATCTATTCCATTGATCTTCAGGTCTGTTTTGATTCCAGTACCATGCTGATTTTATCACAGTAGCTTTGCAGTATAGTTTAAAGTTGGGGATTGTGATGCCTCCTGCCTTACCTTTATTACCCAGAATTGCCTTTGCTATTCTAGATCTTTTCTGGTTCCAGATGAATTTCAGGAATGCTTTCTCTAGCTCTGTGAGGTAGGCAAGTGGTATTTTGATTGGGATTATATTAAATCTGTATAATAATTTTGGGAGAATGGCCATTTTCACGATGTTTGTTCTTCTTATCCATGAACAGGGAATATCTTTCCATTTTCTGAAATCTTCTGCGATTTCCTTCTTTAGAGTAATGTAATTTTCACTGTATAGATCTTTTACTTCCTTTGTTAGATTGATTCCTAAGTATTTCATTTTTTTGGATGTTATAGTGAAGGATGTCATTTCCCTTATTTCTCTCTCAGTGACTTTGTTGTTTGTGTACAGGAGTGCTATTGATTTTTGAGTGTTCACCTTGTATCCAGCTACATTACTGAATTTGGTTATTACTTCTAGAAGTCTTCTAATGGGTCTTTGGGGGTCTTCTATGTAGAGTATCATATCATTTGCAAATAGTGATAATTTCACTTCTTCCTTTCCTATTCTTATTCCCTTAATTTCTTTCTCTTGTCTAATTGCTCTGGTTAATATTTCCAGTACTATACTGACTAGGAGTGGTGATAATGGACATCCTTGTGTTGTTGCTGATTTTAGGTTGAAAGTTTTCAGTTTTTCTCCATTCAGTAAGATGTTGGCTGTTGGTTTATGGTATATGGCTTTTATCAGGTTGAGGTAGAGACCATCTATTCCGATTTTCTGTAGGGTTTTTATCATGAATCGGTGTTGGATTTTGTCAAAAGCTTTTTCTGCATCTATTGAGGTGATCATGTGGTTCTTGTCCTTGGCCCTGTTGGTATGGTGTATGACATTTATCGATTTGCGTATGTTGAACCATCCCTGCATTCCTGGGATGAATCCCACTTGATCATGGTGTATAATCTTTCTGATGACTCGCTGTATTCTATTTGCCAGTATTTTATTGAGGATTTTTGCATCTATGTTCATTAGGGAGATTGGCCTGTAATTTTCTTTTCTGGTTGGGTCTTTCTCTGGTTTTGGTATTAGGGTAATACTTGTTTCCAGGAATGAGTTAGGGAGACTTGCTTCCCTTTTAATTTCTTTGAAGAGTTTGAGGAGTGTTGGCATTGAGTCTTCCCTAAATTTCTTGTAGAATTCAGCGGTGAATCCATCAGGGCCCTGGCTTTTCTTTGTTGGTAGGGTCCTAATTACATTTTTAATTTCATTAGCTGAAATTGGGTTATTCAGCAGCTTTACATCTTCTTGATTCAGCTTTGGTAATTCATAGGTTTCTAGAAATCTGTCCATTTCTTCTGTGTTATCGAATCTATGTGAGTAAAGGTTTTCGAAGTAGGTGTTGATGATCTTCTGTATTTCCACAGGGTCTGTAGTGATTTCACCCTTTTCATTTCTTATTGCATGGATCTGAGTTTTTTCTTTCCTCTTTTTGATAAGGTTGCCTAGGGGTTTATCAATTTTATTTACTCTTTCAAAGAACCAACTCTTCGATTCATGAATTCTTTGTATTGTTTTCTTAGTTTCAGTTGCATCAATTTCTGCTCTAATCTTAATAATTTCCTCCCTTCTTTGGGCTTTGGACTTGACTTGTTCTTCTTTTTCTAGAAGTTTGAGGTACAGCATTAGGTTGTTTATGTGTGTTCTTTCAATTTTTGTGATGTGGGAGTTTAGTGCTATAAATTTCCCTCTGAGGACTGCTTTCATTGTGTCTCACAGGTTCTGGTAATTTGTATTTGCATTTTCATTCAATTGTAGATATTGTTTAATTTCTTCTTTAACTTCTTCTGTGACCCATTGGTTATTTAGGAGAGTATTACTTAATTTCCATGTATTTATGTGGTTATTGTAGGTTTTTGTGTCGTTCATTTCCAATTTTACTGTGCTATGGTCAGGTAATATGCATGGAATTATTTCAGTTCCTTTGCATTTAATTAAGCAAGTTTTGTGAACCAGTATATGATCTATTTTAGAGAATGACCCATGTGCAGCTGAGAAGAATGTATATTCTGATGTTGATGGGTGGAACACTCGGTACACATCTACTAGGACGATTTGTTCACAAGTTTAATTCAGTTCTGTTATTTCTTTGCTGATTTTTTGTTTGGTTGATCTGTCTCTCTGTGACAGTGGGGTGTTAAGGTCCCCTGTTATAACTGTATTATTGTTTATTTGGTTTTTCATGTCTATTAAGAATTGTCTTACATAGTTGGGTGCTCCCATATTTGGTGCACATATATTTATGATTGTAATCTCTTCCTCTTGAAGTTTTCCCCTAACAAGTATGTAGTGACCTTCTTTATCTCTTTTGATCATTTTTGGTTTGAAGTTCATATTGTCTGCAAACGTAGTAGCTACCTCTGCTTTTTTTCTGGGTTCCTGTTGCATGGAGTATTGTTTTCCAGCCTTTGCTTTTTAGTCTGTGAGTTGCCTTTTAAGTGAAATGTGTTTCTTGTACACAGCATGTTGTTGGGTTTTGTTTCTTAACCCACTCTGCTAGTCTGTTCCTTTTTATTGGTGAGTTGAGACCATTTACATTGATTGATAAAACTGATATGTACTGGCTCATCCCTGTCATGATACGTTTCTGTTGTTGGTTTTCTACATTTTCTGCTTAATTATTTGCCCTGCTTAGTGGTTTCCTTTTGTTGTTGTTCTTAAGATTGTAGCTGTCTTTGTCTTTTTCTAGAGTGTCTTTCAGTACTGTTTGTAGTGTTGGTTTGGTGGCCATAAATTTCTTCAGTTGTTCTTTGTCATGAAAGTATCTTATTTCTCCATCAATTTTTAAGGATAGTTTTGCAGGGTACATCAATATGGGTTGAAAGTTGTTTTCTTTCAGAATTTGAAATACTTCTCTCCAAGCTTTTCTTAACTTAGAGGTTTGTGTTGAGAAGTCTGTCATGATTCTGATAGGCTTTCCTTTGTAGGTGATCTGTTTCTTTTCTCTGACAGCTTTTAGTATTTTGTTCTTGTGCTGTATTTCTGAACACTTATTATTATATGTCTGGGTGAAGATTTATTTTGATTATGGTTAATTGGTGTTCTGTATGCCTCAGTTACCTGTATTTCAGATTCTCTTCCCATGTTTAGAAAATTTTCTGCTATTATTTCTGTGAATAGTCTTCACAGGTCATTAGTATTTACCCCTGCTTTTTCATTTATGCCTATTAATCTTATGTTATTTCTCTTGGCATCATCTTGCAGCTGTTGAATTGTTGTTTCTTGGTTCCTATTTTTAAGAGACCTTTTCTTTCATGGCCATGATCTCCCATGCTGTCTTCAAGATCTGAGATTCTATCTTCAGCTTCATTCAAGTGGTTTTTCAAACTTTCCATGAAATTTTTCATTTCCTGCATTTCCCTTTGCATCTGTTTCATGCATTCTGTTTGTGTCTTGTATTGTTCATTCAAGGTTTCGATCATTTTCTTAAGTTCTTCTATTTTTTTTTATCTTGCTCTTCTTTAGATACACACAACATTTCTTTTTCCTTTTTCTTTTTTTTTTTTTTTTTTGAGGCACCGGGGATTGAACTCACAACCTCACGCCTGCCTGACAGGTGCGTAAGCCGCTGAGTCAAACTTCCGGCCCTGGTTTTTTGAGGTAGGGTCGCACTGTGTAGCTCAGGCCGCCCTTGCGCTGGCCTTGTAGCCCAAGCCGGGCTCAAACTCACAACGCTCCTCCTACCTCAGCCTCCTGAGTGCTGGGATTAAAGGCGTGCACCACCACGGCTGGCTAACATTTCTTTAATAATGATTCTCATTTCATTTTTTAGCTGAGAGACTATTTCTGATTTGAGTTTCTCTATAGCTTCATCGAGCTGCTTCTTTACTGCATTTTCTATCATTTCAGAAAATTTAGTTGTGTGTCTCCCACTGTCTTCCATTTCAGTGTCCCTTGAGTTTGTTCTCAGTGGGCTGGGGGATTGAGACTGCCTCTTGGTCCTTCATTTTGTCATTTTCTTCTAGAACCTGTATGGCTCTGTGTCTTGCGAGGCTGACTGGGTATTCCCCTGGTGGGTCACACTGGTTCGCGGGACCCAGTAGAGCTGGATCCTGTGTGCAGCTAGTGAGGGTGCCCTCCTGGAGCATGCCGGTGGAGGCTCCGCCTTACTGGGTGGAGGCCAAGGCCTCCTGGTTCCAGGCAGTTAGGTGGGACGTACCCCAGAGTGTGGCACCACCCAGACCCTGAGTCTGGCTGCAAGGAGTTCAGCGCTTCTGGTGTGCCAGGCAAGCCTGGGCGAGTCCCAGGCCTACAGTGCTGGGACCTAGCTCCTGGCTGGGCATAGCCGCAGCCTGTAGGGCCTGGCACGCAGGCGGCTGCACTGAAGAATGGAGCTCGTGCACGTGCCCTGCCCTCTGGTGGGGAGAGCCCAAGCTCTCCAAGGCCTTGTAGCTATGCTGGCCAGTCCCTGATGAGCAACTCTGGGGTCTTGGGCTGGGCTGGGCTCAGTACCTCTGTGTCCTGTGAGGCTGTCCGGGTGTTCCCCTGGTGGGTTGCGCTGAGTCACGGAACTGGGTAGAGCTGGATCTTGTGTGCAGCTAGTGAGTGTGCCCTCCCGGAGTGTGCAGGTGGAGCATTACAATTTTATAACACCACCTCATTCTCTTCAGCACAGAGAAAAAAAGAAAAAAACAAAGACTCAGAGTTTTTGGGTTAGAAAAGTAACGAAAATTGTACCACACACAAGTACTTTGAGGTGCTACAGACTGAATTTGTCCCCGGAACTTTATGTCAAACCCCTACTTCCAGTGTGACTGTCTTTGGACATAGCACACTGGGGATGAATGGGGCTTAATTGGAGCCTTCAGGACGGGACCCTCATGAAACAGTTAATGTCCTTATGAGGAGAGGAAGAGAGCAGAGCAAGAATGTGACCTCCCGCAGGTCAGCAGGACAAAGCTCCACCAGGAGCAACCTTGGCTGTAGCTTGATCATGAACTTCACAGCCTTCAGATCTATGAGAGATGAATGTCGTTTAATCAGAACAGTCTACAGCATTTTGTTACAGCAACACAAACAAACTAATACACGGAGCAGCCAGGACAACAACTTACGGCCTTAACATTTCAGATAACATTTCTACCGCTTGCTGAGAAATTTCTTCAAAGTACTTTCTTAGCTATAAATCACTAAAGGGATTTTTTTATCTTGTAAATCATGTCATTGGAGATACAAATTTAACAGTAAATTTGCTATTTAAAGGATATGAAGCTATCAAAGTGAGACACTAAGAGACAGTTGTTTCTCCCACCACTATTCACTTCATTTTCTCTGGAAGCTAACTGTGGTCCTTCAAAAAAGAGATTTCAAAAAAATTCATTCAGCTAGGTTTGTCTACTGAAAAAAACCACGTTTCACTTATCTGCAAAATGATTAGTACTTTTTGAAACTGGGATTCCAAATAGGAACTTTTTATTTACTAAAAATGTAAGTAAGATTAAGCCACTAGACTTAGGATTTAGAATATTCCCCTTATTGACATAATTTATTTGCTTCTGTTAAGCACTATTTGTCTCCCCCATTTTGGAAGCTCTAACTACTCCTTAGTGTATCACAGGAAATTTCTTTGGGGAATTGTTTTTCCAATTTTAAGATTTCTAGAACTATAAATCACAAACTCTGAATGATTCCACTATCATTAATAGAATTTTAGGATGCTACATTTAGGAAATAAAAAAAGAGCATTCAAAGTAAGTTAGGCAGCTCTTTGACATACATTTTACATTTTACTACTGTTTTGCTGGTACAAATTGCATAAGTCCTAATTAGAGGGTCTTCTTTTCCTTCCCCTACAGAGCTCTGTACAATCACACTATCAGAGATGGTTATTTGCTAATTACTGAAATGAATTCTGAAGTGAATAGCATTATGCAGATCATACTGGATGAGCAACAGAGTTTTGGTTTGGAATAATTTTTCTTTTTACAAATGAGTTAAACAAGAGATTTAAAATATTGAAATGACAGTTGTATAATATTTAACAACACTTAAGCTATATTTAATGTATATGGAACATGTGTGATGTTACTGTTTAAGTATATAGTGTTGGTGAACATAATGAAATTTTGCAGTTATTATAAATTAAGACCTGACATTCTTTTACACTGAAGGAGCTGGTGGTGGAGTGTGGTTGTTAGGAATATGGAATCTGGGTCAGTGGATTGAACTTGGGCCTGACACAGCTACACAAGAGTCTAGTATTTATTCAGCTGTTATTCTGTCCATTCGCATGTGTGCCAGAGTTTTTAAAGGACAAAAGAATATAAAATTCTATCAAATTTAAAGGAAAATAATATACATAGTTTAACCTCCTACCAAGTAATGATCTTTACCATTCAAAGGAAAATAACTGTGTATAACTGAAGACTGATACATACCAGCAAAACCCAGCAAAGCTGTTGACTTGGGCAAGAGTTTGAAACTTGACAGCTGGAGCTGATCTCTGAGAACCTGGGGGACAATAACAGTATGTTTTGTAAACAGCGCAGTCATCGTCAAATGATTCCACTGGCAGATTCCTCATTTTTGGAAAACAGAGCAAGGTCCACACCCCACTCAGCCTCGATGAGTTTCATTCCTGCTCCCTCCTCTCGCTGGCCTGGACTGCCAGTTGCTCTGCTCCCACAGAGCTGCTAGCTCCCTCCCTTCATACCCCAGTTTTCAGTGAGGCCCAGCCTGGCCATGCACCCTAAGACTGCAACTGATCTCTAGGCTCCAACTTGCCCTGCCGCACTGAGCATCCGCCAACACGGTAAAACGATGGGCCATCCCCGAGTCCCCCCTGTCTCCCCATAAAGTGGTGCCTCCCTCTGGGTGAGTTAGGAAGGAGAGAGGTTTACTTGGTCTTGACTCTGGCCCCAGGTTGAATTGCGACACCTGACAATGGGCGGTTGGTTTCCTGGCGCCCCATGATGAGGGACTGTGCCCAAGCCCTGCTGAACTGGCTTTGCCAGCAGACCTAGTCTAAAGACACCATGAACCCACAATTCATTCATCTCTGATTGCTCGCGTCAGTCCACTCAGCGGGAAAGAACCTAATCCCCTCTGGACGTCCTCACCAGCCCTCCTCTTAAGGTCTCATAGTGGGGATTTGTTTTAAGGATAAATCTTGGACAGGAACAACCATATTCAACTTATAGTGTTTACTATCACCCATTTTAAAACCACTGACATGAACTATACTATCCATTTATATTCATTTTCCCCTTGATTTTATATTTTACTTTACTTCTATAACATAATTTAGATGTAATGTATTTTTTGCTTTGAGATTTTCATATTTACTCTATGCTTTTTCTTTGCAGCAAAATAGAAATTTCAGCATATTATTTCTAGCCACTGTAGGGCTCCAGGTATTGAAAAATTTCTTCTGAACTGAATTGTTGCTGTTATTTTAATTGTAGTTAAAAGGGCAAATACAAATTTTTATAATAATTTTACTGTAAATTAAAATTTTTGAAATTGATCTCATTATTAAGAGGACGAGGCCATTTACTGTATTTTTAAATTAGTGGAGCGATCATGAATTAATGTTACTTATTTCTACCATAATGCAGGTTCATGTTCATAGCTGTAAGCTCTGAAAAACCTTATTTAAGTAAACACGTAGATAAAATGGAAGTTTTGCTATAGCAGTATGACCAAGAACTTTGATGTGTAATCAACATCTTAATGATCTGCTACCTAGCAGCTCAATTAGGACCTTGTAAAATTTACAGAAAGCAAAAATACTAGAAACAACCTAAATTGTGAAATGATTTCTTACTTGGTCATTGGTATGATTCGTTTTTCAGATTTGGAGAAGTTTAATGAAATCTTTCCCACGAGGGACTCAAATGACTGTTAATTATACTTGTCATGCTTTCCCTTAGAGGTGACTTTTTGTGAAGCAAAAATTAGGTATAATTGGGTAAAGACAAGTCCACAATGCTAGAGTTTTCCACATAGGCTTTGAACAAAGATTTACTTATAACACAAAAATTTTAATTTATGAATTCTAAAAGAGCTTTTAAGGGATAACAGC